>CM060846.1:257145511-257300511 GCA_030762175.1 Metallyticus violacea | reverse complement strand
GCATTTTCTTCTGACCACACACAATTTGTAAACTCACATTTTAGAGTGCACCAAGGCAAAACCCAAGGTCAGGATATCCGCGCCATAGCCACCCCGCTCGGCGACAATCGATCGATAGATAAACATCGGGATAATGAATATAACACATATATCACGGGGCGTTAACCACTACGAAATCGAAATACCCCAAATATATCGCTGTGGTTCGTACTCAAAAATCTGTTATCATTGCTTGATTATCTGTCAACCAATTCTTACCGAGCGGGGCGGCTAAGGCGGTAACGCTTGGGATTTGCGTTCGGAAGGTCCCGATTTCAACTATCCTGAAGCCGACTAACCTGAACTTGGATTTTGTCTTGGTTTTCCCAGGCCATTTAGGCGAACACCTAAATGCTGGAATGCACTTTTCCATTTAGCGAATTTTCCGCACTCCCATTTCCTTTCATTTCATTCTGTTAGCTTTATCACAGGCTCGAAAGAGTCAAGATGAAATGGGCTAGTGCGATGCGACGGTGGCTTGCGCTTTGTAAATGTTTCTTCCCAGGTATTTGGTATAGAAAAACATCTTCTGAGGAAATTAAACTGCTTAGAGGAAGTTCCTCCATTGCGCATTGGGGCATTCCATGTGGAAATACGTTTGGAACCCCGTTACACCGCCCTCGAATCCTGGTCGTCTATTGTTTCCCTCGCCATATCCCTTCCTCCCGGACATTGGCACAAACTATCAACCATCAGCAAGGCTGAAGTACCGAAGTATCCTCCGGCCCAAATATACTATCCAATTTAGCCGCTTCTCTATTGTATTGTGCGTATGATAAAGGGGTGCTTCGAATTCTAATTGAAATACTCGTATAACCAAACCTCATTAATGAAGTACACAAATTTCGAATCTAATATGCCATCACAACATACTAGAAAATCAAATTATAACACTGTATATTTATTATGGCAAAATAGTGTGGGACTGTTATTTGATTAAATGCTATATTGCTAAATCACTTATTGCAATTTTAAGCTGAAAAGTACTTTTTATGTACATGACATTTACATTTGTTGGTGTTTTTAAACTACTTTACAATATTAAATCATTCTTTTCCCGTTTTGTAAAGTCCACTTATTCCGGGCATATCCTTTTCCTTCCATTGCACTTCCAAAGCTAAAACTTGTTCATATATTAACGGGGGGGGGGGGGGTGTTGAGTTCTCTTTATATGGTTACAGAGTAGCAATACATAGCAAAGTAAATGAACTAACATTTTTATTTTATGTTAACGATAAGTATCATCAGGTTACGGGAAATAGTGTCTCGGAAACCTCGAGATGGCCCTATACTGAGATTAATTATCTGGGTGTGATATTCTATCAATAAGGAGAAGAAAAATGGTTATGAACACTTTTCTGCAAGCTTTCAAAGATCCACATTTTGTAAAAATAAGCATTTGGCAACCACGTCTTCCTCTTGTTGTTGAAATGACGTCATTGTGTCAGTGAGTGTTAAGGATAACAGGTTTGCGTAGGAGGGAAATGTCACTTCTGCTGCCCCACAATATCATTTTGTTGCACATGAATGTACGAAAGCGAAGCGGTTACGTTAAACCAATTGCATTATGGGTAAAATATTAATGTTTGACACTGACGTTTACTTACTAAGACAATTCTTTCACGTATTTGCTGCTCAAGTTTCAAAGTTTAATTAGTCACTATAAACAAAATTTCTACATCTTTTTGTACTTTGAAATTTTTCTTTATTTGTTTTTAAGTACTTTTTTAACATCTCGGATCATCCGTGTCTCATTCAGTTCAGGGCGTGAAACAGTCAATAAAGTTTGCTCAGAGATCTCCCCTTTCAGGCTTGAGGTTCTTTCACGTGCCGTAAATCTACGACACAAGACCCACGGCCTTACTTCCCTTCAGAAGGAAGCCATACTTAAGATTTTTAAGCCCGAAAAAATCCACCGACCCTGGCCGGGATTGAAACCGCGATCTTGGGTCTACAAGGCAAGTATGATTACTACTACAACACCAGAACCAGCAATAATTTCAATGAAAGAATTAAAAAAAAAAATATTCTTAAACGTTTACTTACATATACTGAAATAAACAAAGAAGCACAATACATTATATTTGAACTATCACTGAAAGAAAATAACATATTCGTGTTTTACGTAATCATCCAATAAAACGAGGTAAAAGAGAAATGTTCTATTAAATAATTTGCTGGAATACAGTAAAATTCAATTTATTTAAGTATCCAGCGAATATTGGTATGAATGAGTGCATATTTGCAAATGTGCAAATTATAACTGAACAATCAACCATTGCGTGTCATATTCCAGTACTCTGTACCCAGAACGCACACTTGCTTATAACTAATCGGTTTGTAGTGTGGACAATGCAAGTGTAATCAAACCCCCTAAGCCCGCACTGTCAAACACGGTTGCAGCATTGAACTTGGTTAAAATCACAAATCATAAAAATGGAGGTTCTAAACTGTGGCGAAACAAAATGCTTTATGAAGAAAGTGAAGAACATAAAATGCTGATCAGCTGTGATCTATCATATTTTTCAATATGTCATGTCGAAATCATTTATTTAAAAAATATATTTTTACAAATCTAACTCATCCATTTCGCAAGGGTCCTTGGACCATGCGTGCTTCCCCAAACACTAGAAAATAACACGAAATTGCATAAACCAATATTTAGCTTAAGAAACAGTAAACATATATATAATGAAATAGATAAAAAATGGAAAAGGAAAATATATAATAGAAAAAAGGAAATATCTAAATAAAATACACGAAAAAGAAAACGGGAAAAAGTAAATAATTTACACTTCCTCAAATATATGTACAAATAGTTAAAAAATGCAACTTATGTTCCTTTATCCCCCTTTCCGATTGTATGTTTCTTCCGTTATAAGCTGTCTCAGTTTGATTTAAAATTGACCTACTCTCTCTTCCCTCTTCCTATTTGCCAGCATAGTTCAGCACTGCCACTGTCCTCTTTACCCATTAATGAAAGGAGCTGCTAGATATCTCTTCCTTCATTATTCCGGACCCTTGCAGTACGCCAGAATATGTTCCCGTGATTCTTTCTGTCCACATAGGGCAGAATCTCGTATTCTCTCTTTCATTTGCCACGCACCTAAACTAAACTAAGCAAGCCCCTGATTGCTGAGAATGGCCCCTGTTTGGATGTAACGCTCCATCCCTCATCCCATTTTCAGTTCCGATTGTACCTGTAGTGAACTTTTTCTGCACACTCCGAAAGAGTCAGCTGCCTGTTAAAAGTCTTTCAAGCGTTTATTAATTACTCTCGAACCCCCCCCCCCCCTGCTGTTTTCGCGATCTGCGATACAAATGTTCCCCATTCTCATATTTTCCAGACCTCTTCTTAATTCTGAAACCCACGTCTTATTTTTCCCATTCTCATCTGCTCCCATTAGAAGACCGCCCTGGTTAGTGCCTAATCTGCATGATCAATGCCAGTACTTCAATAATTTCGATATAAGTACCAAATTTCCCAAATTCCGCAATTAGCTGTACCCCTCCCCTATCTTAGAATTCCTACCGAAAACCCGTCCTCAACAGATCTAATTTCTCTGTTTGTTTCCAATCCGAAATTTCGGCCCCCAAAGTCATTGTAGATCGTACTACTGCCCAATATTCTGTCTCTAACCGTCCTACCGGCACATCTGGAATTCTGCTTCATATACAGAGAGTTTCTGTGATTTTTATATTAGCTTTCAGTTTCATCCTATCAGCATGCTTCGCCCATATCCCATTCGTGGAGAAAATTAGCCCAAGGTACACGAAATTCTTGTGTTATCTACTGTTTGTGCTGCATATGTCCATGTCTCTGCTTTGCTATAACTAGATCCGTTCTTACATATCATAGTCTTCGTTTTACTTGTATTCACCGTAAGCAACCAAGTGTCACTACGGTTTAATACCGCTGTAAACTTATGTATTGTGATTTTAGCACCTTCATCTTACGAGATATCGGTCCTGATGGTGTAGTGGTAACCCAAGATCGCGGGTTTAAAAGAACAGGATCGATGAATTTTTTTTCGGGGGTTAAAATCTTATCTATGGATTCTTTTCGAAGGAAAATAAAGCCGTTGGTCCCATGTCGTAGATTTACGGTACGTAAAAAAATCTCAAAGCTGAAAAAGAGGCCTCTGAGATACATTTATACGTCGTTTCACGCCCTGAATTCAATGGAATGATGAAAGCCTGAAATGTTAAGGAGTGTCTATAAATAAACCAAATGAACAACAAGCCTTGTGCAATTATTTCTTGATTGTAAGTATATAACAGAGAGGGCACATGCTCTCGCTTCATTGCTAACCCTTGCCTGCTCATTTCTATGATTTGCTTATAAGTCTAAAATAAATTTAACGCTATACCACAATCTTATTTCAACCCCTTCATTGTGGGACATTCTGCTGATAGCCAAAATTCCTGTTTTACTGCCGCTGAGCACTTTCCATAGACCCTTTACGCCAGCCTAATTAATGCCTCACTAGCACGCAATATACTCGTAGCATTCCGAAGTTTAATTAAGGGTACCGAGCCGTACTCTTTTTCCAAGTACAAAATTATGAGTTCATTTCCTTACCATTGGTCACCATTTTTTGTTTTCGGCGAGTTGTAGTAAAATAAAAAGGTTGTCCACTCAAGTTTATAAACTATAAAACCTTCCTACCCCTCAAACAGCCACGGCTCAATACGTCTCTCCAGTATTATTTTTAATACAGTACTAAAATTGTTTTTTCAGACCACAATATTAATATATTTAAGTTTGGAAAGTTCTTTCAAAATACCGTTATTGTTATATATTTATGAAATGTAAAATAAAGGCTATTTCTAAAATGAAATATTTTAGTTATAAATCTCAAAATCAATTTACGATCATAATTCCACAAGTTTGATCAATTACGACCGGAAGCTGTTCTTTTTGCAAATCTCAAATGTTTTTAAAACATATGTAATACTTTTTTTTTCTAATGTTGTATTTCCGAATACTTTTAATTTAGATATATAATTAGCGATATCTCTAAACTGAACAATGTCTTTGCTTAGTAAGCATTTAAAATATGAGTTCCAACTCTTCAAAAGTACTACATTTGACTCGGGCCTTTTTTGTAAAAGATCATATCTTTTTATCAGTTTTCCATGCCTGTAACGATCGGCCATATCCTATGAAGTGCTCAACCGATAGCATACTTTCTTGGCTTGTCTTACAAAAATAAAATAATTTGCATCATCTTCCCTCTTACAACTAAGTTATCCTACACAAGCTTCCTTCTTTGTGATAATCTTCTCAACAACTTCTTCAGTTATCCTCTCAGCTGTACCCTTCTGTGTTTCATCCCAAGCTTTACACTTTCCGGAAGTGATACTTTAGGAACTAACAATAATACCTACACTGCATTCTACACCGCTGTCAATTCTTTATCATCATGAGTTAAAATTCTTTTCTTACTATAAATAAATTATTTATGGAAGATTTGTTTGTTGAACCAGAGTTAACTTATGAATCGAATATTTTCATGTCGAAAAATGTATTAATGCATATTGTCAATCTCCCACCATTAATTTTGCCAGTATGTTCACCATGGGGTCCGACTACTAGCATCGTCTCTTCTATTTCCAACTGAGCTGTTTAAATCCACCTTTACTATTAATTCTTGACGTAGTAAAAGTTTGTATAATTTTATTCAGAATATCAAAGTATTCATAACTGAGTATAACCTTCAGTTGGTGCATGTGTCTAAGATTAATATTTTTACGTTAAAAACTTTTATTGTCTCTCTGGCCTTTCGTTTACATTCCCACTAACTAAAATGTTCTTCGTGTTCTTCTTATAGGTCCTGATACTCTCATTCATCTTTCCCAGTCCCACTCTATATACTTACATAATCGTTTTGACTTTAAACACCTTTACTTTTATTTATTTATTTAATTTTTGTATTTTTTCTAATTTTCCTTAAGTAACCGCTTCCACGCTCTTATCAGTTTTTTCCCATTAAACTTTATACATTCCACATATCTATGTTAATAGCATATTTATTGGTTCCGAAAATTCTTTGCCCCTTCTTTTGATTGGAAAACATAATCATATTTATAATCTAAGTATGACTAGCCATTTCTTTGTCTAACCCCCTACCAAAAGGACCATGATTTTTCATGAAGATTTTCTCCTTCGGGAAATTTTCTCACCACTGTTTTGGAATCCTTCCGACTTCAAGCTAGTTCTTAGTTCTGGTGTTAAATGTGGCGCTAAATCGGCTTCATTCTTAATCAGCCAACTTGTTCCTTTCGATTAATAATACCAGAAGAATAAATTAATTAATTTCTGGTAATCTATGTGAGACAGGAACAACTGCGCCATCATTAGGAAATTGATGGAATATAGTATCAACAATATAGCATTAGCCTTGCCCACCTGTCTTAACCTTCTCTCTATACAGCAGCATTTAAACATGTGTGTAGAGGCAGCATTATAAAAATTTAAAAAGGAGTTGTGTTTTAAGTAAAAAATAAATCACGTTCCTGACTTCAGCGAGGTTTCCAATTCATGTTCCAACCCTTGCTATAAGTTGTATAACAGAGGAGCTGAAACGACATTCAGCTAGCTTGCTTTGTAAATAAAAAAATAACTGCAACAAGTGCTTCACATTCTCCGTAAAGGAAAGTGGGAAAAATAAATAAAATTATCCATTTAGATATTGTTGCCTTTCGGGCAACAATTTGGTCTACAACTGGTCGAGTGCAGGAATAACTCACCAAGTCTGCGTGAGACCGGGTAATTTAAGAGATGACCTGGACACGGACGAGAGCGCACTTCAAACAAAATGTCCCTCTGTAACTGGAGCAAAATCTCTACATTAGCACTCGTGTAAAGGCGACAGTATGATAGCGAGCGACAAGAATGTCATGAGCATTCTTCACGAGCAGCGACTTCGTCCATTCCACAGGCAACGAGTGCATGACATGCAAATAGCCGATTATTCACCACGATTACAATTTTCTTAACGGTGTTTGAAAACTGTCAAGGGTATGCTACATTCCCGTAATGCAGCATCGTTCTGACGTGAGACAGTTTTCAACATTCCTTAATTCGCATGTTTAGAGTGAAGGTACTACAGCTACGCAAGCACATCAACGGAAGTACCAAGAATGCCGAGGTCGTTCAGGCACTAGATCGTGAACGGGAGATCTGAGGCCAAAACCCTCCTCCTTGGCTGAGGGATTTCCAGGATAGTTCTCAAAAATGCAAGTGCCGGGAGGTAGCATACATTTATGCCTGGAACGCATAAAAAGCTCCTAAAGTTTCATTTCATCTCGTGTATCATCAGTATCCACCACCTGTTATGCTATAGTAGTGAAACACTATTAAAACATCAAGAGAGATTGCAAAGGAATGTATGTCGAGGTGTAATTGACGACTGCCTTATTGGCCCGTATCTCATATAATGTAATGTCATATAATGTACCATAATTTTCTTACGACAGTTACATAAGTGGTGTCCTCAAAAAATAAAAAACTTATAGAAAATATGGTGTAAACTGTCAAAGTTTGTCGGTTTAATTTTTCCTCTGCATACTGAGTTACACAAATATAGGAACGTTTATTTTTGGTGCTTATGCAGTGCACCTTCCTTGTATCATAAATTACGTTTGTAAATTTTAAGTCGAATGTTTTCTAAACGAGCTGTATAGTTGCGTGTTACTTTCTGTACAGTTGATTGAGCTTAAGAGGAGACCGCTTTTTTTTAAATTCTCTTTGGAAGTACGTTGAAAGACTGAAGCACAGGTTTAATCCGATAGCCTAAACCTCTTTTTACTTGTCTGAAAGTGGTTAGGCCACCCCATTCTCTGAATGACGCTGAAACACAGCAGCTATGGCCGATTGGTGTGGGGAAAGGCGATGTGTGTGTCGTTGATAAGGATGCCGTGCTGCTTGCGCGCTGTACTTTGTCCGATAGCTCACTACAAAAGTATCGCTTCTGTTTGTAAACAAGTCTGCAATGGGTCAAAATATATAGTACAATTTTTCTTTGTGATCGCTACCCAGCGCGAGTTCAAATGTGGTGCAAGTCATCGCAATACACGCGAACTTGGAGGGATTGGAGAGTAAACCGCGATTGTTTAACGCACATTTTCACTTCTGAGTCATAACAGGGGACCGACACTGATAATATGATATGATACGGTAAATTGGAAAAGGATTCTTTTAAGGATGAAAGCGTTTCAGGCCCAAGCTAAAGGTACCTCGCCGGCATTTTCCATTTATGAGGACAGAGGAAAACCTGGGAAAAACCACAGTCAGGTAGAACATTCCTGGCAGGAATCGAATCCCACACCTTCCGCTAACTAGTCCTGTATCGGTGCAAAACATGCTGTAACAGTTACAGCGCTAAACTAAGTCTTCAACTGCAAAGCCTATGAACTTCTCCATTTTGTTATCCGAATGAAACAAACTTGTGTACACAGCGCAACATGTTGACAGGGGGTATGAATAAACAATCATTGTTTGTGAAGGACGCAAACGACATCTAGTAGTTTGAAAGAGGCCTCAGTAAGAAAAATGCTAGTTGAAAATAATTGTTTGTTTTGATATTCCGTGCAAGTTCTAAAAGTACGTTGGTTTATTCTTTGCACTCTATATTTTTAAATATTTTATATTGGCATTTTCATTCTTACTTTTAAAGGACTTTATGAAATATAAACTAATTCCTTAAGGATTCCTTAAACGTCTGTACATAAAGAGAGATATCCAAGACGAGAGACCGACATTTGATGAACGCCAAGCTAATTTCTTTATTACTATCGCAAGCAGTCCAATATACGACGGTTAAGTATCTGATAGTTGACTGTGGCTACGATCTACTCTTACAAAAATCATGCAAATATTACTTGTTTAATGTAATAATACACTTCAGAATCAGATCGGAATAGGAATTGACATGATATATGTACCGCAATAACTATTTTATCTGAAACAATTGCTGTTACACGATGGGTTCTCAGATCTTTATCATCTTTTTTTTTTTTTTTTTTTTTTTACATGTATCGGGTGGCATCGATAACTTGGTTCCCCAGAGAACTGGGTTACTCCTACTTTTGTTCGAAGCTAGAACCATGTAATGTCATAATCGTATTTGTGTACAAAATCAGGTTTTTCCCCTTTGGGCTTCCCGCTCTGCTCCGGTTTTTTTCCAACATGATCAGCCTTCTGCTCCCTCGTTTAATTCTATAATTTTATTTCATTGATAGAACGGCGGCCTCAGCTGCCGATTATGCAGTTGGCAGAACTACATGCGAGTATTTGCTACATCTCGGTGGAAATCTGCTCGATTTGACCCTCGCTATTGAGGCACTACTAAAAGCGTGCAGATTGCGGAAAGCGACCGCTGGCACTTGGATGCTCAGGTAAAATGAGTCAATGATGAGGTGACTGCGCGTGGTCTTAGCGGCGATCAGAATGTCATCATCGATTCGCTTCAGCTCATCTCATCGCCTATTATATCTAGTTCCACAGTTTCACTACCAAATTGTTCATTTCCTCCTCCTCTTCCATAAGTACGTTCGTTAATCCTGCAGGCTCGCGTGCATTTCTGTGTCATAGAAGCTCGCGAAGCGTCTGAGAGATGCCGTTCAATTATATTACTTTTTAAGGTAGTTTTCGGTTATTTCGAGTTATTTCTCTGTTGAGGGTGGCTGCAGTTTATTTTCAATTACTGGAAACGTTTTGCATACGTTGCTTACTTAATAAGATATGTATATAAAGTGTATTACAAAGAAACTTTTAGCTATAATCATACGGGAATTCAGATATAAATTAATACATTATCATAAGTATTGTTAAAAGTTAAACAAAGCTATTAGATACATAACTTTTTGAACAAATAACAAAAATTATTGTTTTGTTAGTGAAAATACTTCTACTAAAACCAGTTAGATTTTGATTTGGTCTTAACACTTCAAAATAATGTTCTATCTCAAATTTTAATACTGCTATGCATTGTGCGTATTTTTCCTCTTCATCTTTCTATAGTCACACCATGCACAATATGAACAGATCTGTTGGGCTGCTCAAGACAAATATACCACCTGCAAAGCACGCAATTGTGTTTAGTTGCTCTTTTTTGAAACGATCACATTTGAAGCAATTTTTTTATTTTTCCTTCGTACACGTTGCAGCTACTTCTGACAATTTTGGTTCATCTGTGTTTATGTATAGACTAGAAATATCCGGTTTCAGAGTTACTGGTAGGGAAGAGTTAAGGCGAGCAAACACGCAAGTAATCATTAGCAAGATTAAGAGCCAACAATTTTATTGTTGCTCTGGAAAATGATCTGATAATTTATACCAGAAAAATTCAACCTATTGTAAATTACGACCATAGGACACTTGTTTCTTTTCCTAGACACATTGTATGGGCTACAGAGCTGGTCTACAAATGTCGCACTCTGGTTTTGTTGCATTGTAAAAAGTTATTATTTCCGGTTGTATTTTCTCCATTAGTAATGTCAATTACAGCGTCATGATACATTGCATAGAGAGCCAGTACATCTTTAATACCTTTGGGCACGTATGAAACTACATGGAATTTTCCCGGAAGCCAAAAAAAAAAAAGACATACCTACCTCTCGATATTTAGATGTCACAAATTCAAGGGGACTTGGTACTTTGTATTTGCTTACAGTTCCAACAATTGTAATGCAGCCTTCATAGCAATCTCAATACTCGTGAAGCAATAGTAACGTATCTTCATGTACAGAAATAACTGCGGTTAGACGTTTCACTACATCACTAGCAGTGTTGCTAATTTCAAACGGCTTTGCTGTAGACTTCCAGATTTACAGTGTAACACGTTTGAGCATCGACCAGAGCGTATAATTTACGGCATTTCTATCAGCCTTGCTCGGAATTTATTCTCTAAAGCAACAGTCTTCATGAAAATTTTCTAATTCTCATCCAATATGCAGAACTGTCCAACAGAATATGCCTTATGACAGTTTCTCACAAATGAAATGAAAATATCTCGAATTGTAGCTGGTTGTCCGGTTTTTCCCTCTTCTCTCTTTTGTCTCCATCGTCAAACCTCAGGCAGTAATCTAAAGCAAGTTTTGAATACTATCAATGGGCAGAATTCTACGCCCATCTTATCTTTTGTCCATATATCCTTGTGTGTGAGTATCTTTCCTAGAAGCACGAAGATACAATATTGCAAATAGGATCTTTATTTCAAACATATCTGTGAGTAGAGCATCTCTCTTTGTTTATTATAATTAGGTTAGGCCACTTCGTGTTTTTGTTTATACACCTCACTGTGTTAAATACAATATTTTCATAAAAATATCTCCCAGCATTCTTTTAGATATTTCGCCTGTTTTACACGCTTTCATGCTAGGAAAATGTGTGACAATACTCTTTTGCTGAGTGCGAACATATTTTGGCGTAATAGTTTTATTCCATCTAGAAACTTTATCTCTTCCTTGGAAATGTTTCCCACATTCACTATGTTTATCATCGTTGTTTGCGTCTTGTTCAGTGAGCGCAGACTTACTTCTTGGCCCCACAACATCTTCAACATCACTATTCCAATCAAGTTTATAATAACTATCTACTTCTTCAACCAGAGTTTGTACAGTCTCCCAATCATTTGCAACACTCAAGTTATACCTCCTCTCCTTTCCTTTCATTTGAAACCTAAAGACAAAATGAAAACAACTTCCGTAAAAAAGTATTATGTTTACGGCTTTTGATCTCTAGTTTATACAATTATTATTTTCAAATCAATAATTTGCCTTATAATAGTAAACTTCCATGCCTTCTCACAGACGCCGTCTACACGTTCACAACTATAACCCAGATGAAACTGACGAGTTGTCACTGGAATATACTAGTTACGATTATAGTCCAGAACTTATATGATATCAATTGAAGAAATATGCACATATAAATGTAGTCGAGATTGGCTAAATATATAATGAAGCAATTATATGTAAAATAAAGTATTTAATTTCTTTGTAAGAAAATGAAATGTTACGGTTATTGAATATTAAATAACAATTAGTTTCAGGACATCGGAATGAACGCAAAAGTACTGAAAGAAAAGGTCACCAATTTAAGCGTTTAAGTTACAATGGAAGGGTTGCACACTCAATTATAATATACTTTTTCAAAAAGTTCTGTTGTCATGTGCAGTCTTCTGTCTAACAATATGTTTTGTGTGCAGAAAAAGAAGGATCTATATCGCAAGAAGTCATCGGTGCGTACAGAGGAATGTGCTAGCATAAATATTCTCAGAGGGTTCTATAGTTTCACCATTCAATAAGAAAGGCAAAGCATCAAGAAGGTGAATATCTTATTCAGCACAAGTTGCACTTCAGTGGAAAATACAACAGCCACTTCACCTGGTTTCAATGCTGACGCTCTGAATTGCATCTTCCATTACTCTCATGGCTTCTTTGGGAGGCATACTTTAGGTTTGATGATGTCGAAAAAGTCAACTAAAGTGACTTGCGATGTACAAAACTGAACTGAGCACTTTAAAACTGTTGAAATGCTGACATAGATTCAGAAGAAAAGCACTTCATCACTGACTTCAAGCTACGAGGTGTTTACTGTAGAAAAGCACAGCCTTAATCCAAGTTGCCCACACTTGTGTTCAATGCTGCTTATAGCATTGTGCACTTAGGCCCATTTCAACATAGCCACTCATTGCAATATTGAGTCACACAAGTAATATGCGCTAAATTTGGATAAAGCACATAAAGTGATTTCTCTGCTTTCAAGTTATATGCAGTTGTATCTGTGAATAAAAAAGTTCACTCTTTTCTTAATTACCAGCTGGCCATAGCACCGAAATAGTCCATCAAAAATAAATCTTGCAATTGTTGAATTATTTTTTCCTCCAAAGGGTTACCGGAAATTAGATACGGTCTCAATGCAGCTTTAAAGTCCAACTTACCCACAATCAGATTGGTCATGAAAGGGCTTAAAGTATTTGTCGTGTCATCAGCAAAAATCCATAAATACGAATTATATGCCAGTCAGTGTTTTTTTCTAATATGTCGACACAACAAGAATACAAATATAATTATTCCTGAGCATTGATCCGTACGGAATGTTGCTGTTGCAGTTTTTCTATAAGAAATATTTAAATTTAGAAACCTGAAGTACTTTCTAGGGTATGTTTGCTGCAACCCTTGTCATGCACATTTTTTTGTAAAATAACATTTAGATTATTTATGCTGCCCTGCAACTGAGTAAGTAGTTTAAAGAAGCCCGACATTGTTACTAATATGTAATAAACGTTGCTTAACACGTGATTGCATCGAACACCCGATACGTTGGCTGAAGACTGTTTTACTATCTGTCTTTAGCAATCTACGTTTTCAGCTTGAATGATAAGTAAGACATGACTATAGACAGTTCACAGCTGACCGCTACAGATGATGGTGCGTATTGAGAACAAAAAAGAAAAACGATTTAAACGAGCCATTCATGGCGGCTTCGAACTCCTGCCATTTAGTTTTGAATGTAAAGACATTGTATGAGTAGAAGGAGAACGTTCAATGTATTTTACCTTTCTTGCTACGATATTAGAAAATTCCAATGGATGCGCAAAATAAACTGAAATGTTTATAATAATTCTGCAATAATGCAATAGCATGTAAATATACGTTTGGTGCGAAATATAATATAAATGTGTAAAAAAAAATTACAATTAAGTGTACGGACAACATTTCCAAATGTATATCTCGTCAAAGTTTGCCTTTTATTCGTGCATAAATATGTAGCATTAAAATATGTAATGACATGAAATCCGGAGTAGTTGACCTAAAGGTAGGTAGCAGCTCAGCACGATGAGAGCATAGATATTCCAGCAATGACAAAATGATTCAATGTTGACATCACTCAGACGGCACATGAGCACCGCAGGGTTATTTTATCCACATTTCCTGAATAACACATTTATACACAAAACGGTGTTTCATCTGCTTAATTCTAAATTCCTTTCTTTCTTTCTGTAAGCTGCAATCTATGCAAAATGTTATGCATAGATTAGATTAATGAGTGCAAGGGAACTTACCGTACTTTCAGCCATGCTCAAGGGTTGGCCGTTTGTGCCTGCGCCTCAATGGAGGGCTCTCCGAAAGGGAGGCATGAGGCGAGGAAGACACTGGCCGGCCAGGATCCAGGGGCGACGGACGTAACGCGATTCCTAACATTATTTTCCCGACGGCGGTGGAGTCCCTTCCAAGGAATTAGAGCTCTTTAGTTGGACTGCCACCAAATTAGACACCTGCTAAAAAGTTTTAAAGCGCAAGCCATCGCCACACCGCACACATCACAATTCTGCCTTTCCTGCCATTATTCTGTAGTGGAACCAATGAAATAACATGCAAAAGCGGAGAGAGGAAACTTTGATTCAACGCAGAAGTTGCCTAAGAGCCCAGGAGAAACCATGAAAATACCCAAGTCAGGATGACTGGCCGCAAGAGATTGGAACCCGGGACCTTTCGTATGCAAGTTCCTGAGCGGTTTTTGTTCTTATGTGCTTTAACGGTCCCTGTAGGAGGTTGCGACCCCTTCGACACCGAGAAACAGGGTGTCTGACGTTACAAGAAGTGCACCGAACCGGATATCGAGTACCTCTTCTCGGGGAGTCGTCCGCGTGGGTTGACTTCGGCGTGGTAAGTGGCGCTCATAGGATATCGAGCATGTTGGCCACGGCTTCAAACTCTCGGGTTCTTCTATTCCCCTATGGCGCTACAGCCCGAAATACGACTTCTCTATTTACTGCATCGGATTTACAGAATGCAATTCGACAGTTTTTCCCAGAAGAGGATTTTTGGTTTTGAATTAATGTCATTGGTGACAAATATGACGTTTTGCTCGTCACAATGTATACAATAGTATTTTGTCAGAATTCTAAAAGCGATCGGTGGAATATTTGAATTCACCTTCTTTTCTCATCATTTAGCCTAAGTGCAAAATAAAGTGAATGAAAGTTGCGAAAGCTCCGAGTTTCTTATGAAGCAAATCGCAAGACAAGCAAACTGGCATATTTTTGCTGTCTTATCTTTGGCAGTAGACATTGAGAAATTCTGTAACGTGTAACTGACATTCGCAAAGATGATTATACAGCATATGGGGGTTTCTTATGCTTGCTACGCTATCTGCTCTCATAAATCCTCCGAAGTGTGTGTGTGTGTCCATTTCTGCTTTCTTTCTTTCCTACCTTCCAGTAGACGTTTTCCAGAATATCCAATAAAGGTGAAGTGAGCCTTAGCTCTTTGCTTCAGTGCGTGCAGCTGCGGCGGAGCACCCCTCTCACAACCCCCTTTCCTCTCGTCTTTCTTTCTATGCCCATATTGCATGGAATGGTTTGGATCACAAGGAACCCAAGAAAAACTTTGAAGGGTAAAATAAAAAAGAATATTAAAGAGCTCTCGTGGTCATAAGAGCACGATGATCAAAGAGAATCAGTAGTAGCTTTGACGTTTTCCTAGAAAGAAGCTTGAGAGTAGAGATCATGTATTACCTCTACAGTTCTTACCAACCAACTAAATGTCAGTCTTCCCACCAGCCTTCCAAACCCAAACCAAACATTTCCTCTCGTATCCTGTAATATTGTGGTTCCGTTTACCTTGCATAAACTCCTTATCAGTCTTTGAAGAAACGCGAGAATCGTTGTGTTCACTGCTTAATATTACTGACAATGACAATGTTATTTTACTGTCATTCTTTAAACACAAATGAATGATTTTTACTTACCTACTAATGATTTCACATCTGAGATGACGATCTGAGAATGAAACATCCATATTCTGGACACAATCGATAGATCAGTATAAAATCTAAGTTATATTATCAGTAGTTGCGTGTGGTGTTTCACATTTATATATACTACAGTTTGTCTGAAAAAAATATCTCGTTCTAAAACTGGAAGAAAATTTCCACTTTTTTTTCTTCTTTTTCTCAGAAACTACTTAAGCAGAGGATTAGACTGTTTTTCGGTTTTAAAACATTCACCTTAATGCCGGTGAACTACAGAAATTTAGTTGCTAGCAGTATTTCAGTTTATTTTTTATATGAAGAAAATTAAATCAAATTTTCATTCCAACGTTTAAGAAAAAATATTAAATGTTATAAAATCTGTTATAATGAAAAATATAACTGTAGTTTAGTGCAGTCAACAGATTTTCTTACATAAGTGCGCAAAATTTCAAAGTTGTAGCTATTATGTTTTCTGAGAAAAAGAAATATATGTTTAGAAAAACGTAATTTCCAAATAATTTCCATAGAAATTTAAATAAAAGCCACGATTCACTTTAATGCATTCCAGAAGGGTTCTCTGTTGCCTTCTAGCTGGTTACTCTGCACCTTTTGATCCTGGATTCTTTAGATGATAAAAGTAACGAAATTTCCTTTAAGCTATCTACAAACACACTGGAAATATTAAAAATTCAGTGTAAAGGACGTAGCACACCAACATTTATATGTCTGCGCAGTCCCTATAAATGCTTCTTAAAGTGATAATGTCCGCAACTACCTACAAACCATACATTTATATTCTGAATCAGAAAAAATGCAGAATTTATGTTCATCATGAATAGGGCATGTAGATTTGGTCATTTTACACTTCCAAGTTTCGTTATTATTTCCTTTCGTAAATTTGGGTACTTTTTATACTTGAAGATGGGTTTTAAAAATGCAAACAGTATCATTAATATAAAGCAAGTACTTACTGTACTAACCCAATGCACGTCGAAATAGAACCAAAATGTACTTAACGACTACCAATCTCTGTTTGGTCAGCATTTGCCTCACTATGGCCTAGTTGCATATGGCTCTAGATATCCATTCAATGGCGATCTGTTCTATAAAAGTTATCAGACAGAGCATTTTATTATGTTCCTGATTCAAAAACTGACCTCTATCTATTTAGAGTCCTTTAACAGTTGCTGACTTACTCTTTCGTTTAATAGTATATATGGGGAGAGCAGTAACAAGGCTGCTGAAAGACAGATGAGAGTACATGATAACAACATGGGACCCCAGACTAGGGAAAAGAAGGGGGCGTTCTAAGCAGAGATAATCCGACATCTTCAAGACAGTCTGCGATATGTGGAAATGGCGGTAGGGGACGACCAAGATGGAAAGAGATAGGCTGAACATGTCTGTAGAACACTCGGAAAAGACAGTGCTGTGAAATCAAGAGATCCTGATGAACATAAATGCATAAGGTTTACAGTAATAGTGATTTAGTGAAACGGCTGTTTATGAACAGAGATTGGTTTTAGATAGTGCAAGAAACCAAAACTGTCGACAAAAACAATTAGGATATTAGTTTTAGATAGTGCGGAATAATCAATCGAATGTAAAATTGTGGATGTACAGGGTTCATAGTAAGTGTTTTAGTACTGAGCTGGGTGGCTCAGGAGGTCATTCTTATTACGGAGGTCCTATGTTAGATTCATGTTGGGTAGGCCATTTTGACCTAAGTGTTTTCCCTAGTCACTTAGGCGAATGCTGCGCTCAATATTATTATATATACATTCCATAAATGCTTCTCTCCCCCATTTCATGTAATTTCTTTCCGAAGGTGGGATTGACAAGATGGTGGCCTGCGCTTTGGAAAGGTTTACTATTCCGGCGTCTGGAATGGAAACTGATCTTCCCGAGTGAAACTCCTGGAGGGGGAAGCTCCACCGGCATTTGAAGTGTGCTTTCTGGGAACATGTTAGGCATGTCATTTACGTCCGCGCAGTCGTCGCTCGTGAATTCTGGACGTTTGCTGTCTCCCTCATCTAATTCCTTCCGGGGGTACCGTGAGCAAGGCCCAGGCCGATATCCAAGTGGAAACGAGCAGACTTACGGAGTATAAATAATACATTAACACTCCCTGGCTCGCCATGTGAGAAAACTACAGTCACCCCTATTCTAGGTCTTAGAACTTCTATTCTAGGTATTAATGTATTAGGAGCGCTGTACCAAGGAATATCAACATAGTATTGCAAATTAGAAAGTCATTATTAAAGATTGTACTATCGTGAGTAGATCTTGACCAGCGAGATACAATGTAACAATGTAATATATACACACTACTTGAACGTTCAATGAAAAAAAAATGGGTTTTATAACTCTGTGCATTTTCTCCACTAGGGGACTGAATAAAGTAGAGATGTATTTATCACAGCAGCACCAAAAATTTCAAAACGTGCTCGGGACGGACCGTGCCTGTTTTTATGATACGCTTGATGTGTATTTGATTTAGCACAAGATAGTACATTTGATATTCACAATAAAATATAAAAAATGTATATTCAACATAAAAACTAATAAAGAAAATTAAATAACAAATAAAAATAAAATAAAAAAGAGAAAATGATTTAAAAAAACAATAAAAATAGATTATATAAACACCATTCTGAATGACACATAGCTGGATTCAGTCAATTTGTTTCCCTCAAACCCACCCTGGTTATCCGCCTTTTCAGACATAACTGGTTCACTTCATCAGAAAGTTTCATAATCCCTCATTTCCTTCCCTGCCTGTCCGCCAGTAAAGTCCATCTTCCTCCGTTCGATCCTGTAAAGGAGTGCGGTAGATACTTTTCCCTCCATTCTTCCGCACCTTACATTCAGCCAGATCATGTGTCCCGCCTACGCAATTGTCTGCTGCCTCCATATCCCTCAAGTGGTTCTTAACCTTCCTTCATGCGCTCTTTCTATTCCGCTGACCCACCATCCAAATGGAATCCAGACCTATAGATTCCAGTCCATTTTTAATTTGGATGCCCATGTCATATTTACTCCTATCCCTAATTGTTCATGGAAGCACACTGTCCTAATTAAAGTTTGTTTCTATATAATTCGCAGCCAGCATTTCACTATTTTGATTTGACTCTCTAGAGCCTCAGCAATTCTCGAATTCTCTCTTAATTCCGCAGTTCGGCGTGCCCCTCCCCGGACAAAAAATTCCTTTCAGAAAATGTGTCTTCACTGAATCTAGATTCGTTCCCATCCCCAAGTTTCTACCCCATATGTTATTGTAGATTTACTAGTCCCCATAGGCGGTTTCCAGTATACCTAAATGCATATTTGGGATACTGTTACGTAACCGGAGGGGTTTCCACCGCTTCCATTCTTGCTTTATGCTCTGTCAAGTCAGTATGTTTTGTCCACATTCCGTTCACCGTAAAAGTAATGCGCAAGTATACCAAAGTCTTCACGTTACCTAGCGTCTGTTCAGCGTAAGTCCCATGTTTTTGCGACCTACTACTAACCGATCCCATCTTGAAAGTCATTGCTTTTATCTTATTCACATTAACGGTGAGGAAGTTGGTTCAAAGTCTGTCTAGCCCATCACCCATTCGGAAGGTAGCGGCTTGGAATATTGATGGAATCAAGAAACGGCTGGGCAGCGATAGATTTTTTACATTATTCACCGTTATAGATGTTGTGTATTTAACAGAGACTTGACTGAAAAACGGGAAAGAATTTTAACTGAGTGGCTTTCACAGTTTTAGAAAGGGGAGAAAAAATAGGGACAACAGAGAGAGATGGTCGCGGGAGTTTCAGGTTCATTCAGATCTGCGCTGAGAGGGGCAATACCAAAAGTATATTTAAAATCAGAATGGTAATTGATATATCTTTGCCACTTAGAGGAGTAATCTTTATTGCACTATATGATCAGCAAGTACTGTCCGATCGTTTTGGGGCTGGACATAGAAACGAAAATTGATCTGCATCGAATATTGCATGCAAGGGATTTATACTCATTAAAATTGTCTCACCCAATTTGAATACCACCATAAGCATAAAACTTTAACCTGAACATTTGGTTTAAATCTGAGGTGGTCATAGCTTAATTGCATTCGGTTATAACTTTTCTATTTAGTTTACAACGCTCATCATTAAATTTCGATGACCAAATTCTTTTCTTAAAGTCATCATCGTTGTATATCAAATGGGTTGTTTTTTGCAACAATTATAAGTGCCCGTTGTTTAGGCCCACTTCGTCATTAGAGAGTAAAGGATCGACAGCGACAAAGTGCAGTATACATTCTATAAAGATCAAGCAGTTTAAAAAAGTACTCAGTCTCAGACCACAGCAGATCCTTTAGTTACACCAATTCACATAAATAATACAAAATCACATTTCTAATTGAATATTTATAACGTAATGCACACCAAACTGAAGATTCATAACCGCTATGTGGAAGCGTTTTTAAGGTTCTCGCGGAGAAAGTATGGCAACGAAAAATCATTTTATTTTCAAAAAGGATTTATCAGGCTCTTTGATTGTCATAAGTTCACCGCACTACAAGTTTGCCGTCTTATAGGTTAATCAGTGCCTTATCTGGTGAATTATCTTTCAATGAGGTATCAAAGAATATCTTTTTTAAAATGGCTATCTGACTTTTCAGAAATGCTTATCATAAGACTTTCGAACGAATATTATGTCTCAGCAACAATTGCTTATCTAATAGCCTATTTAATTTATATTTAACGTTTTAGATATCTGGCCTATATTGACTTCAACTCTCCTAGTCGTTGTTGCTTCAAATAACCAGATTGGTACTATTAGTTATTTGTTAATAGTAGTGGGTGAACAGTGAGCTGTGCATAAACCAAATCTTTCTTAGAATTTACCTTTCTTCCTGTGCACGTCTTTTCAGATGATGCGTGCAGAACTATTATTCCAATTGATTTTATCAAATATACGGCATTATAAAAACAATTTAGCATAGCATATTTGTCGTCACAATTATAAAAGGGATTTCAACGGTAAGAATATCAAATTGCGTTCGATTTACGAAAATATTACAGAAAACTGGTAACCTTATTACTTAAATTGACCGTGTAACTGAACAATATGACCGCAATGCATGACACAAAAAAAGGGTCTCTGATAAAAAGACTCAGTTACCCATAACCGTTTTCATTCTTTCATATCCTTCTTTCCACGCTAATCCTTTCCCAATATATTATTTCATCTTGTGTATCATCAGTGTCACCGCCTGTGGTGCCTCAGCAGTAAAAATGGGCGTTAAACACTAATAAAAAATGCTCACTAAGCATCATGTCATGATTGCAGCTTTTCTGGGGAGAGACGCTACGGCAGAGTGGGGACGATAGTTTTGTGCCTGTGTAGCTTCAATGCGCTGGCATTTGATACCCAGTGAGCGAGCGAAAGTTGGAGGTATGCACAGTAGCGTAAATTGCAGGAAAATCATCCACGTAATGCTAAATGTGCATGCAGAGGACTATTTAGAAACAGATGGTGCCACTTATCCCATTGCTGGGCTAAGTCTTATTTCTTTTGACTTAAAAATACTATTAATAAATATATTGCTCTTTTAGGTGGCAAATACTACGCAATATTAGACTATTCATCTATAATAGTCTGAGTATGCTTAAAGCGAAACTTAGGTTGGATTCTACAGCCTGCTAATTAATTAAGATTTAAGCATTACTGAAACCCTTCGAAAGCTAATGAATAAAGATAATAAACCATAAGAAACAACCCACTTATTGTAAAAAGGCGATTTTTTGCACATATTCCGAAAAATGTCGCAATTCATCCCAACCACTTGCAGAGTCTCCGTCATTTAACTTTGTCCGAGAGTGGTATGTGTTTCTAGTTTTACAAGCAGCGGAATACACATTCCCTATCAGACAAAGCACTGCTGGTATTCGCTAGTGTTGCATGAGTAGACACGCCTCAAACGCCAAGAGGCTTGAAATAGCAGGAACAATATGGATTTAAGTAACAATGTGAACTTGTACAAATGCAGTGTTTACATCCCACCTCACTGTCACGCTGCAAGGCATCACGTCCATGGGATAATAAAGTGAAAGTGCTTCTCTAATACACAAGGTCTGTTTCATTTAATAAAATATTACGTTAGATGTTTCACAGTAAACTACAAAACTAACACATAACAATAAAATAAGTTTAAGATATTTGAAAATAAAAATACAAAAAATAGAAAGAAGTCACTTTAGGAATGCCATACACACTGCTGGATTCATTCAATTTGTTTCCTCAACCCCCTCCCCGGCTATTAGCCTTTTCAGACCTGAGCTGTCTCTCATTAGAAATTTACCTAATATCACCTTCCTTTTCCTGCCTGCCAGCAGAGCCCAGCATGACCACCTCCCTCTGTTAGATCCCGTAAAGGAGTGGGATATATACTTTTACCTCTATTCTTCTATACTTAAAACATTCAACCAGTATATGTGTCCCTGAACATATGGGGCAAATTCTCAACTGATAGTCGTATCTGTGTAGACAGCATTGAGAGTAATATCATACACCTGTGTGCCAAAAAAGGACCCTCTCACTAAAGTTTCATGCATTATTGTAATAATTGTTCGTTGCCTTTTGTACTATATCAATATGTACACAATGTTTTTATAAATTTAATAATATATTGGACAGACAGTAAAATATTATATAAAGCGCCTCCATCTTTTGGTTACTTTGCTCGATACGCAATCGGCAATATACAAAAATGCTGCATCACATTCTTGTGAACTAATTTTGTTGCAGTTTTAATGTTATAAATATATTTACAAATGTTTACTTATTTGCTGTTAGAAGGACTTGAATTATTTTTGTTTCAAACATTCTTCATCCGTATGTTGTTTCGCAATTCATCAAAAGATTGCGAATTGGATTTAGAGACATTCATTTTCAACCTGCCCTTCAAATAAAAATATCAAGACGTTACATATAAGGACTGACTACACCAAAATACAGCCTATGTTATCCTCTTATCAAAGCTTTAGAAATCGCACAAAAAAGACGGAGCTATATGAAATTTAAGTCCATCTTGCTGAAACATCCGTACATTCTTTCTTGTGTTAACTGATAAAAAACTGTTTTAAAATTAAGTATATATATATATATTAGAATTAATTGCCTGATGGTAAAATGTAGGACCAATGAAGCATTTCAGCTTATGGCATGCGTATGTGCTTGTGTATGCGTATCGATCATTTTATTATAAACAAGTCACCCCTTGTGAGTGAAACAATATTGGCCATTTACAAGATAAAGGAAATAGTTGAACAAATATATTCTATTCTGTGGGTTGCAGAGCTCCAGGGCTTGCACGTTTATAATATTTTATGGATAAGTTTAAATATGTAGCACATTGTACAGATGTACAGCTGATACGCTTGTTGGGCTATCTTTTACGGCGATTGATCATTGATATAATTTTTCTGCTGTTAAAATGCTACTCTTAATTTATTTATTTTTGTCCAAAATTTATTCCGCAGCTTTGAATTTTTCATCAGTTTCATAAATTGTACTCTTATTGGATGTATAAATAAAAAACCTAATACTCCCCCCCCCCCCAGTTATCCTGTACTAAATCTCTAAACAGTGACTGAAAGGGTACACAGACAGAGAAGTGAAACTGCGCTATGCCGGACAACATTATACTGCAACTATTGGTTACACAGTTCCTTGTACATTCTGTGATGCATTGCCGGCCGTCAGCGGGTCATACCGACATGGAAGTAGGTACCTATAGCCGACAAATACTTCGTTCTGAGAGCGCTGCCAAGTAAATGGAAGCCGACATCCAAAAATACTGAAGTGTAAAACGTAACGGTAACATTTTTTTGTGTTTACAATACAGCCTTAATTGCGCACAGATCGAACTTAGCTCGCTACTTTATGATCACTGAAACCAAACTACTCTCTGGAACAACTTGTGGGGCTCTGAAATTCTCAAGAGGTAAGTCGAGCAGAAGGTGGTTACTTAATATTCAGCAAACATACAGGAAAATGTAGCCTCAATTCGAATAAGGGCTACTATGAAATGAGCAACATCGAAGGCACAGCGGATAGAAAATGCAATAAAAGCAGAAATTCACCTGTTGCTGTTCTACGCGATTATCTTCACTAAGTATGACATTGTTCAGAATGTGTATTGGGTAATGCATTCATCATTTAATGAGCCAGTCGAAAGATGATTTATTGCCGGATGTTATAATTTTAATTTGCTAGTTTCCGAAATGAACCGGTTATCTATTATGCTATTAAGAAACAGAGTTCGCTATAAGACATATAATTTAGTTGTTAATTACGCAATATTCAAAATTTACATACAAAAATATTCCCAGGAACAATTTGAATACTATTGTCCCAATGTACTTTTGCAGATAGCATTTCTTTTCTCCCTAATGTGAAATGTTTTATATGGTTAATTGGACATTAATCGTGCAACATTTCTCTAACAGGGATTTGCTGTTGTTCGCAACACAAAGCTATGATTAAATTATATTCGGAAAAAAATGCGTTCTGCATTTTAAGCGCTTGCATTACATTAATAGTTTGCATACTATTTTCTATAATGCAGTTATACGTGAAAATGTTTTCACAGCCCAGTGCTTGTGTTTATACGTTATGCACATCATCAGTTTATAAATAATATCAACACGTGTTCTTCATATGAAAGGAAAATATTTAGTCATTGTGTATTAAATTCACAATTCCAGTCAGTAAAAGCAAAATATTGCATCAGTTTAACATACAGTAAGTGCAATAACAATAGTTTTGTCTAAAGGATTGTTGTTACTAATTTTGGTCTTGAAAATACAATCATTTAATACATCCTTCCTAACACATGATCATTTAAGTAATTAGTAGCAAACAAGCTTTGCAGACTGTTCTAAGAGGGTCATTTATTCTATTACAATGTGTAAAAACAGCTTCAGCAACAAATATGAACTTATTAATGTGAGAATCAACTCTTATAGTTTAGTATCTGCCTATGTGATATCCATAGTGCAATGATAGTTTTTATTTTTATTGTGCAAAATACAGAAAAATGAACATGTAGAAGATAAAATTAATCTAAAGTTTATTCATTAACTTACTATTCACCTAATGATATTATAGTTTGGTCTACTAGAGTGTGTTTATTAGGGTGGTCCTTATTTTTCAACTTCCTTAAAAATTTAGCTCCCATCCCTTTTTTCCAGTAAACAAAAAATTATGTGTAAAATTTCACCTCAATCGGACAATTCTTGGTGACCTTCAAAATCTTTGAAATTGGAACACAGAACACGCAACAAGTTATTCCATTCAAGCACTATACTCCTACCATGTAAACCATTTTCTTTTTTCTTCTTATAGAAATTTGTGTGGACATCCAGGTAACTTCAGAAAATGTTTAAAAGTATCTTGAATAAAAGTTTCCAAAACGTAATTAAAAATTCCAGAAATAATAAGAAAATTTTCAGGAATAATAGATATTTTTAGTATTGCATATAGCTTCTATAAGAGAAACACATTTTTATTTACACTAATAATTTCTACAGAAAAAAAAAACACTTAGTGAATGGACATTGAACATTTTATTTTTCCCTAAGAGAGGATTCAGTAGCACTTGTGTACATTTTACGGTCTCTGGGAACGTTCTGTAAAACTCTTTCTCTGTTTCATCTTTTGTGAAAATGTTACTGTAATCTTGAATGAGTTTGACTCTTCCTTCTACCGCCTGTGGTGCCTCAGTAGTAAAAACAGCAAGAGGATCATTCTTACAAGTAGAAGGATCTTTGCCGAGGAAATGGGTGCTGGTGGAAAATCTCGTGAAGAAAATGTGTACTGGAGTTACAAAAAACGAACACTCAATGTTTGTAAGGGAAGAAAAAGCATTGTGGATAAGAATGTACATTGAGGTGAATTATTCTGCTACAAAAATGACAGCCTATTTATGGAACTGTTTATTTGTGGCCCCACGTTGGCATCAATTATGAAGCTGTAGGCTCCGGTAATGTGCTCAAAGTTGGGCACCAATTTTGAACCGATTTTTTGTTGACGTCGAGTGACCTCACGCTGTGATGACAATTTTGAAGCGGTTTAGTAAATTGAGGAATGAACGCTTCGTATTATTGCCCCTTCAATGGCAACAATTTCTCAGGATGAATTCTGCTATTTTGTCGATTCGTACTCAACAGAACTGGGGGAGAAGTTCAACAGAGTAAATGAGCGCGCGATGCGACATATATATTGGTACTTTATTATGTCCAAAATATTTCCCGTCCTTTGGTGTTTTGCGTCGACAGATTTAGCTGCCTCGAATATAAACTTAGTTGCCACACACAGATGAGTGCCGCGGCACGTGAAATTGAAAACGGCTACTGATACATCGCAACTGCGTAACAGAATTGCGTAACTGATAATTACTTCTCAGCTGAGTATGGACTTAAAATCTGCCTAACTGAAGTATCAGAACTGTGTGCCCGTGTCCGAAATAGAACTTGTTATCTGCGTCTGAGCTGATTCTTTGGACTGCGTGTCTCAGCAACGTCTTCTAACTTATAATGAGTACAGCGAACTGCGTGTATCTTACCGCATATAGATCTAATTACTGGGTCTGAGAATTGAGAACTGTCTGTGTCTCGCCGCGTGTAAAACTTCAATCTGTGCAAAAACTGAGTTATCTTGCCGCGTATAGATCTTATTACTGCGTCTTGCGGAGTGTAAAACTTCAAACTGAGTAATGCGTACTGAGAACTGCGGAATTGCTTATCTCTTGTCGCGTGTTGATTTTATAACTGCGTGCCTCAGCAACGTCGAACTCACCACTGCTTGTCCCCGCAGAGCAAACGCTCCCTTATATATTAAATTCAAATCAAGTAATTGTTGGTTTTAACGATACTAGGCAAAGCGTAATCCTCCAGCCTATCTTTTGAAGTTTAATCTTACATTTTTATTGGCTGGTTTAAACTCACATGTCTCAAGTACCATTCATTACTTTTGAAAGTTTAAAACATTTTGTTGGCATTGGCTAGTTTAAAGACCAACAGTACAACGCCTATTGGGCTCAAGGCCTAGAACGAATTTACAAAGTCCTTCAGTTTATTAATCTCGCAATGACAGTCCTTTTAAAGCGTAGTATAACACATGTCCCTTTTGCTTTGTATCGGGTTTATGGCCCTCTTGAAGTTACCGCAACGAAAAAACACTAAAGGCTTTCTCTTTTGTAAAATTCTGAAATGAAGTTACAGTTTATGACACACATATATACATAATATTTATATTATTAATTACAATGCGCAAAATATGAGGATTTGGCTTACAAAAATATAAATTACAATTATATTTCAATGGTAGTGGATCGGAGGAACTGTTACAACCTGTTCAGTTGATTTTTTATTTTTCTTCTTAGTATTCTTTACTTTTGCCTGCTTCCAGTATAGCTTGAACCATATTTGTCTAAACCGCTGTTGGAATATTGTCAACAAATGGATAGAGCAACAGGTTTGGGAATCATCAGAGATGGTTGAAAATATTTTTTGTAGCAGCTTTGATTTATGGATCAATTTCCTGATAATTTAGGACTAGAACTGTAGTCAAGGAAACAGCAAAAATATGCTTTTGGAGGAAATTATTGGAGATCTCTTTGACATATCTCATTCAGTTACTTTCAGACAGATGACTAGAGGAATTTTCACTGAAGTCACCACCATCACTGCTTTGGTTTCTAGATGTTGAAATCATCAGTTTTTGATGTAGCAAGCTAATGAGCAGTAACATGTTTCATTTCTTCATTTTTTGTCGCAGTTTTCATTGCAATGTGTTTCAATGCTCTTTCCTCCTTATCATCTAGTTTTTGATCTACAACAACCATGCTGCCTGGTCGCCTTTTTGGTGCTGAAGCATTAAAAATTCTTACCCTCTTTATTTTTCATCTTTCCGAAAGCATCTGAATGAGATATGTCAAAGAGATCATGCATAATTTTCAAAAAAAGATCTCTCCCCCCTATTTCCTTGCTTGCTGTTATAGTCAATATTTTTCTGTAAACCTTTCCACTCGACATAGAATTTGAATAACTTATCAACGCAGTGGTCAGTTCTTCTGGTAAGGTTATTCGTGTTTATTGCCCAATGATGGAAACTTCTTGAATCATTAATGCTACACTTCCCTTTCTTGTAAGATTTACAGCTCCTACATTGTAGAGAATTAGCGCTTAAAACTTCCTGGTTCAAAGGAAGTTTGGCTCAGTCGATTTGATTGGAGATGCAGCCAAAAAAAGAGAATAAAAATCTTTTCTTAACTTGTGTGACACAATATTTGAAGTTGATGCCATTTTGCCAGTTTAGAAAAATCACGTCTTGTAAGTCACTTTACAGCAGCAAGGGCAGGAGTACAAACAGTAGTTGTGAAACAATAATTTAAAATCATTCGCCAAAGACACCATGTCCTTAGTTAATAATAATAATAATAATAATAATAATAATAATAATAATAATAATAATAATAATAATAAATGTTAATCTAATAATGTTAGAAAAAAATCACTTTCCGGGCTAAACTTTTAAATCTTCATGGTCAGTGAGGGTCACCTTGCAGTTTTCCGATTGAGCTGAAAATTTGCACAAATCATTTTTCTTGTTTGTGTAATGGAACAAGATAACGGGGTGGGAGCTGCACAATTTTAGCTTTCGTAAAAGTACTTATAACCAAGGACCACGCTAGTGCTTACATTACTTAAGGTTTGCATATATATGAAATGTAAAAATACAATTAGTACTTACGTTAATACTTAATTACTACAAATTATAGTTTTGCTTAAGTTAATGTTAATTCCTGAAAATTGCATTATTATTATTATTATTATTATTATTATTATTATTATTATTAATATTATTATAGACAGATTAAGTTGTAGATTTCTGGTTTTAACTATTAATAAATCCGTTCAATGACGTACACATAGAAAGCCCAATGTATCTCGTGAAGAGTTGAACGGCTTTAATTTTGTGATATACTTTACCTAGTTCAGCACAAAATGAAATAGATATAATTGTTTTTGACGGAAGGGTTTCTTTGGAATTGAATGCTCATTGCTGCATAGAAAATGTACAGAGATGAAGGAGCAATTTGAGTCGTTTACAGATAAATATATAAGTATATGCATGCTTTCTCTGAAGCAATTAAAAATATGTAGATTGCTTCCAGTTTTGCGGAAATGAAACAATAAATTAATGAAGAAAGAATGATTCCAAGGTCATAAACAGAACCAAAACATTAAAACTAACATTAACTTCGACTGAATGCCCGCAGTTTGTTCATCATATCAGCAATGAGTTAGTCTTTACTCGGAAGGGAGATACTGAATATGGTCAGGCGGTCAGTGAGATACCGAGAAATACAAGATTGGCTGGATAAGTGGGGGCATTGAGTTCTGGTGAGAACTATGCTTTCATTTCCATAAAGTGGGAAATTGGCTCATATAGATGAAATTATCTTTCGAGCAACATTCTCTGCTTAGCCAGCATATCGTACAGTGGTATGAGACGTCTTCAAAGTATGCATAGATATTTTGGGGTAATTCTGAAATTGGCAGTGAGTCCATGTTTAACTCGTTTATAATTTTTCTGATACTGATCTTTGCCATTTTGGAACACAACTTTTTGGCGAATGATGAAGTGAACAGTAGTAAGATCACATCCACCAGAACTGTGAGTTAAACCTTCAGAAACCCAGCCCTTTGTCCAATTCTATCAAACAGTCAAAGTGTAGTGCAAAGTAATTCAGATTCTTCCACAGCCCTGAAAATACCTTGAATTTAGAAGTGACTTTTTACGACATAAAATCGAATATTTCTTCACTGATTGTATCAGATTAATCTGACAATTTATCAAGCGCCAAAGGTATCGTTCTTGCTTTAATAGATCTCTGGGGTATAAGGCACTGAACATTTTCTCCAGCAAGGACAAAAATAAGTGTCTTCCCATGCCATAATAAGAGGGCATGTTAGTTGATCACTAGGGATCGTAGATCATACACCGAAGGTTGAAGTTAACTACAGAGCTTGCTATGCATATCGTGTTGTTTACATTAAGTAAGAGCTCCCTTCACGTGACGCCCTTCATTTTCTATACAAACCTGCAGGTACACCAGTAAAGTAAGCGATTGACAGCATCCTGTAGCCTGCATTGCTTAATCTCTAGGCAATTTTTGAGGTCCAGATTGGTTCCCTAGTGATAGTTTTCTTTAGTTTCGCTTCCTCTATGATTCACTGTAATTAATCGCAAGTGAAAAGATATCTGAACATAAGTTTAAAGTAGACAGTAACCCAGAGCTTCCCACCCCCTGTCGCACACCGTAACGATACTATCACTGTTCTATACTGAAGGCGTTTTATCTGCAGATTATCTGGTAGTGTGCTTCCGTCGGGGTTACCGACAGAAAAGGTTCGGCTCTCGACGCGAACTGTTGCTACGTGCGCATGAAAGTCAACCGCGCTTTCTTCAGTTACCTTTTTTTTCCCAGTGTTTCTGCCGTCTTCATTATCTTCTTCAGACAGCATGGAGGGGCACAGGAAGTAAGTTTGACATATAAATATAGGTGCATTTATTGACACAGTTCTTGTTATAAAGAGGCGAATATCCGACTCGGCAAATAAATCCCCATAACCTTTGTGCTATTTTTTGATTAACTCTCCGCACCGGCTAGCTGTGTACTTGTGAAGGACACGAGCTTCTGTGTCTGAAAACAATTACTCTACTGTCTAAGTGGCGCGTGGCAGGAAGACCTCGACAAATACTAATTTGCAGTCCAACTCTCGCATAGGCGTTTACGAAAATACCCGCACTAGCTTATCACTAAATTATCACACGAGAATTTCACCACAGTATCTTGAGAAAATTATGAATTATATCCACATTGTATTAATCACGCACCTAAGTATGAATGTATCTGCGGACAAACGAATGGCGAACGCCTCTGTTATCTTGTTGGACTTAACAAGTGGTCGGATGGCTTCAGACTGCTTGACAGCGTAAACTGAGTGCTTAACTGAGGAGAAGAATAATAATCCTGCTGGTCAATGCTTGAACTGAATAGTAATGTGAAGTCCCCCAACTGGGCGATTTTATTCCTTATATATCAGCCCTTAGCGCAACTTAATCTAGATGCCACGGTGTTCACACATGTAAGCGCAAAAGCATCCCCGGCTTCCAAAGTTCAAACATCTCTCTGCTGGTTAGTCGGCTGCTATCGTACGATTAGGTGGCGGAGCAAACCTCCAACCGCTCCACAGACACATATGGGAAAACCCTGACTCCTGGCGTCAGGAAAAACCAATTACGTAACCTAGACTGCCCAGGTGTTCCCTTTGTTTGTGCTCATACGTAACAAGTAAAACCTAAAAGCGCTATTTTGGCATTCATTTTCCGATTCACACATATAATTGCAATTTATTCTCTACTATTTATGCTTAAGCAACGTATCATAAATTTCTACATATATCACTACTAATTATATAATTAAATACAGCTCTTCAGTTCCGCACTGAAACAATAAAATGAAAGTAATACTTATAAAATTTAAAATACCATCGGGACGTCGATTGTAAACTCGGTTACAATGCTCACGAGTCTTCACTTCGATTCTCCCACTTCTACTTAGTGTTCTCGTTCAAAGAGCTCTGTTTCTTCTTCTTCTTCTTCTTCTTCTTCTTCTTCTTCTTCTTCTTGATTTGGTTTATTTACGGACGCTCTTTAACATCTCAGGTCATCAGCGTTCCATTCAATTCAGGGCGTGAAACGGCGGATAAATTTTGCTTAGAGGCCTCTTTTTTCAGGCTTGTGGTTCTTTGTCGTGTCGTAAATAGGCGACACGGGACCACGGCTTTAAATGCGGGGATCGAGCCCGCGATCTTGGGTTTACGAGGCAAGTGTGGTTACCACTACACTACCAGAACTAACTCTGTTGTGTAGGCATTATTTTTGTTTGAATTATTCCTGTGAACGCCTTATCCCCTAATTTCACAACCAGTAGGAGTAAGTGAAATTAATCCATATATTTGTTTTAACATAATGTTAATCAAAGTAATTGGAGCAATTGTAAGAAATAATTTAATAAAGTTGCATTTTGTTTAATACCAGTAATATTTGGAAGTTCTATTCAAAAGTAAAATATGTATTTTATCTATGTTTATAACATTGATAATAATTACCTTACCCTTATATCAACCGACTTTTATATCGCATAATATTAAGACGGCCAAGAAAAGTTCCAAAAGCATTGTCATTCATTATTAGATATGCAAATTTTGTAAGTCAACCTGGAGCAGTTGTTACATTAACCTGATTTTATACGTGTAGAGCTTTAGGTTCTTTAGCACCTATTGTGTATTGCGTAATAAATTTATTCCTCCTTTTGAACCTCTGGAATTGCTGTTTTTGGCCTGCTGCCACTTGGTATTTTGGCACTTAATATGGAGTGAGATGTTTTGTTATCTTTTCGTCATAAGTTTGTGCATAGATTTCAACGTAACCATCACAGAAGTTTGTTCCAAAATATGCGTTTCAAAGAGATTTTCCAGCACCTCTTTGAAACGCATATTTTGGAAGAAAAGTCTGTGAGGTTACGTGGGATGATTTGAAATCTGTGGTATTTTAAATGTTATTGCCCTTTGTTTAGAGTACAGTTATACAGTCTCAGTGTAAAGCTAAATTTGGGGACTTTGCAGACATAATGTACAGGTATGGAGTTTTTTAACATCTGTAAATCCTCGATATATAAGAAGACAGGATACAGAAACAGATAATTTAGACAGAAGATTTCCTGAACATTATTATTGTATATTGCACTAAATCGTACATCGGCAGACCAAACTTTTAGTGCATAAAATTTATTAACCGATATGCAATTATATATTGCATTAGTCTCAAGACATCTGGAGCGTAATCCTCATTTTAGTTCACGGATATTTTGCTACAGGTGAAGTTATTGTGCACCTCTATAGATGAAACACTCTTGATGTCGATATAAAAATTTCTTATTGGTTTATGAACCAATAATAAGAGTTACACTAATAACCTGAGCTAATGCGAATGACGATTCATTACTTTTCATTCGAATATAAGGATAGTTAAATGTATTTTATTTTATGTCTTGCCCCCAAAACGCGAAAGCCGAGATTAAGGTTAGAGTAGCAGTTTTCTTCAAAGGTCATAATCTATTTTACATTTTACCCCATCTATCGGATAACCCGACACTAGAGAAGGGTAATGCGTTTATACGGGTACATTCCCCCTCTACGTACTGTGGAGACTAGTCATTTATGAACTAAATAGACTTGGTTTTGGGAATATGTTACTGAGGGAGGTTCTTGTTCAGAAAACAGAAGGTTGTGCACCAGACAACGCAAGTCACACATCATGTGACGCTTTTGGCAAAATGGAAGATCAATATAGGCCACTCCTCATGGAGTTTTTGAAAGTGGAGCAACTGTGAATGCCGTGAGCTATGCCAAAACATTCATGAAGCTCTGGCGGGCGATAAAATCAAAACGCCCAGGACTGCTGTCGAAAAGTGCTGCCAATGTTATTCGCAACAAACAGCAGCAATTTACATGGAAGTGATGAGCACCCACCTTTCAACCCTCATATATTCTCGTGTGATTTTTACATTTAAAGAGAGTTGAAACATCCCCTCAACGGCAAACGATTCACTTTGAAAGAATAGCTCCAACAGCTATACATGAACTTCTTCCACAGATATTGTTGTGCATCACACAAGAACGTAAGGTAATGGCCTCTAGAAAAAGCTGATAGTATTTCCAGTTTCAAATATCAAAATCTCAATGCAGACTCAGATTTAACTAAAAAGAATTAACAGAAATAGTTTTTAAAATAAAGTCTCAACCTTTACTCGCAGTGGACGGGATTTTAAAACAACGCGGATTTACTGTACTGCGGTTACTACCCTACCACAGTCACCTAAATCCAATCGAACTTGTTTGGAATTTGGTGAAACAAAAAATAAAAAAATTTACTTCCATTTCCCTGCCAGATTTTAAACGAATGACTGCACAAACAATAGTGAAATCAGCAAAGAAAACAGGATATAATGCCGCCAATCTGTTAAACATATCGCGGAATATAACTGGGTCGTGACGCGTTAGTGGAAAATGGAAGTTGAAAGGGTAGTAATAAACATTGGTATTGTGAGTGGTGATTAAGAGTGTGAGATGGATTATAATACGGAAGGTAGCAGAATAAGGCAGTTCAACAAATAGTGCAGATGAAATTGGGACCTCTGCTTCGTGCATACAGTCACTTCTGGATTAAGGCACTTATTTATATTACAGAAATAGTAAAATCAATGATGGTGTTGGTAGTTATATTTCACTACCTTCCTAACAGTTGTTGATGTTTGCTTGGTAGCGCTGTGCCCACACTCCTCAAGCTGACTCACCGTACATAGCAAGGCCGGATCGCACATACGGCACACAAGCTCCCTTACCTAAAAATTGCAATGTTTCGTCAAACGGGATTCACATTCAAACGCAAGCTACGAGTCGCCGTCAAGCAGGTAAACAGAAACTAATAAGCGACACGCGTAAGGGGAGAGTAATTTGTAGCTGGTGACCTACTGAATTCCTACCACCTGTCTACAGTAGTATAACAACATAACTTCATTCCAGTTTTAGTGCTTAGATTTTCAGATGCCTAGTGACTACTATCTAAAAATTCATTACCTATAATTTGTTTGAATTACTCTCAATTTCTTATACTCACTAAGCTTATTTGGAAAGACCTGTTTGCACAGTGGCGGTAAAACATATTTCCTAAGGAGCTATAAGGAAGACCTAGTGGTTGTTGGTTAAAACCGAATATTAAGCGAATAAATTTGCTTAACTTTAACGAAAGTTATTACATTATCCTCTATTTAAATATGAAAAGTACTAAAATTCACACTCCATACTGAAAGTAATTTAACATATGGTAATGACAAGAAAAACCCTGCGAATCGAACAAAAAAATTACACCAATGTTATTTTACGCATAATTGACAAGGATTTCGTTTAGCCGTCATTTGCCCTGGTTCGAACCAAAAAGAAGAAGAAGAAGAAAAGAAAAAGAAAAATAAGAAACCCGCACTTGTCTATTTTTGTATTCGATGGTAATTTTTTTCCCCCTATAAAACACGCAGTTGCTACGCTAACCTCATTCTACCTCAATCCAGTTTGTTCAGGATTTGCATGTTTCTAAAATAGCACTTGTCTTCAGAGACCACTATGGGCAAACTGTTGCAGTTTACAGAAAACCGAATATTACCACTGAATTCGGAGCAAAGTAAATACATTCTTCTTATACCCACAACAAGGCCACATCTTCTGACATCTCCATTATATGCTAGAGACCTAACTATTTTTACCATGGCGGTGAACACTGATAATACATAATGAAATTATTAATTGGGAAAGGATATTTTAAAAGAAAGAAGCATTCCAGACCTAAGTTTGGGCTACCTTTCCAGCATTTGCCATATACAAGGGTTGAGAAGAACCCGGAAAAGAAAAACTCAGTCAGGGAGGGCGTCCTGGTGAGAAACGAATCCCAGACCTCACACTCATGAGACCGTGCCTTAACGATCTCGGCGACTTGTGTCGGTGAGAGACCTAGCTTGGGTTTCTAGAAAAACATGGTACTGATCTCCATATATTTGTTTCCGAGTTGTGTGCAATGCAACTAAACGTATTACGTGTGTTTATCTCTTAGCTATCGGTCCACCAGTGAAACACGCGAAATGGACAAAATCACGACTACCAGTTGTTACCTCATGTGTGAAATACACGCTTGCTGCAAAACGCAAACCAAAACAGATGCGAGTTAGTCCGGTCCTAACATTTCAGGCAGATATTTGCAGTACGAAGGTAAACGCTAAGGTATCATTTGAGTTCGGTGATTGATTAGTTGCTGTGCTCTAGTTCCATCACAAGCAAACGAAAATCGTATTGTGGGCATGTGGGTGGTTCGCCGGGCACCTCAATAAATCACTGCAGCAATGCCAAGCAAGGTTGAAACTGTGTGGAGGTGAAAACGAGTGCGCTGATTTCTCAAATGAACATTCTGCCCCACCGCTCAATCACCTGGCAGGCATTTGGAAATGAGTATCGAAACCTGTGTATCTCAAGCATTCTGCCTATCCACCTCTATCACACATTTCAATTTTTCAGCATTCAACTTTTCTCTCTGTGGTAAATTAAGATATATACACAGAAAGGAAGGGAACTTAGTGTCATAAATAAAGCTGGTAATAGAGTTAATGGACGGGAACAAAATACGTAAATAAATTTTATCTATAGTTTTCTGGGGAAATAAATATTTTACCTCAAATATATATTGCAACGCTTCATGTTAACTTGTGAATTTAAACCGTACTAATTGTAAATACACCGTGTGTGAATATTTGCATAACCTAACTGAAAATATTGTCAACTACAAGTGTAGCTGATTTCTTTTTAAAATTTGTTAACATCAAAGCTTTTACAATAAAATCAGTGGCGCCAAATGTAATTTTGTGAGCTCAAATTATTCACACCTGAGCTTTGTAGTAAAATCTACTTCAAAACCTTGGAGTTATGACAAAAATGATAATTTTCTGTCTTTAATCCATTATTATAATCGGAATGAATAAATTTCATATTGCACAAAATATAAGATGATATTTTTCCCGAACAACACGTCAATGGCGAATATTAGAAAATTCGTTCCATTTATAGCGTGACAGTTTCCCTCCATCCTATATCTAGGATATAAATAGCATATATATAGGATATTCAAGGAGTCCTACTTTTTAAAACTGGTGTTCTGACGATACATTGTAACTTGAAAGGGCAGACCACACAGAACAATGGAATTTTTAACACATTAATATTAAATGTTATACCATTCCTCTCCGCAATCCGAGTCTATATACTCTAGTGGAAACCGGTTGGCCTTCAGTGCAAGAGCGATTGACGACATATCTAGAATTACAGTTCCGCTGATGCAAGCAATTAAGTTTTCTCAGTCGTGTTTATCACACCAATTGTTTCAGTTAAATTTCTGTAGGAAGAGCGTGTTACACTTTCCAGTGTGTATTTATGTATTGCAGATTATGTCGAGAGTGAGATATACGTTAGAACAAATAATTTATGAGTGCTATGCAAAAGAATCCTAAAATGCTGTAGAACGGAATTGTGTACTATATTTCCAGGAGCAGTTTCGTAATTCCATTGGGCAGTGCTATTTTTAAATTGGTGAACAAAGTTCGAACCCAATGCGTTTTCATTAACAAGAAATCGAGACCCTGCAAGTTGGTGTTTGTTTGCAGTGCGTATAAAGCCACTCAGCTCGCTCGTTGATCATATTAGTTACTGTTGTATCTGAAATAAGTGGAAGTGCTGAAACTAAATATACGGGAGGCAGTTTACAATATGCGGAAGGATGAAATGCGACGAGTGTCTCATAATCTTTTCAAAAGAACTCACGCTGAATATAGCCACTTCGAGCATTTTGTCATGATGGCAAGTACAGCATTAATTACTATTTACTACTAATAAATAACGAAAGAACAAAAAATGTGGTCAATGAGTAAACGAATTACTTGATTTCCTCGATAGGTAGCGAGGTCGTTACAATTTAATCACCCGTTGGCAAACTCAATTCCAAATTGCGTAGCGGAATGAGAACCTGTACACGATAAAGTTTCCGACGTAACCAGCAGCCTCAATGAGCTAAGTGACAAGCCACCTGTGTGCCTCTGTTGTAAAAAGGGCGTTAAACACTAATTAAAAAAGTGACAAGGTACTTTGGTTTCATAACTATGCCAGTAGATGGAGATCGATTGCCTCTATCCTAGGAAATTATGAAATGGGAATCTTTAGGTTCTTTCGCTTGTTAGGACCCTTACCACTTTGGCTAACCAGAGATGAGATTATAATAAAACATTAAAAATTATATTTTAATCATAAACTAAACTGATGAGACACGGAGTAACGGAAGGAACTACTTACTGTAGAGGAATCAAAATTAAAGAAGACCTAAATTTTGAACTTTATCGAAAATGGGGTGAACAATGTGATTTTAAAACATCAATGTAATGCTGAAGTGTTTGCCTAACTCATATTCTGTGTGCTTATTTTTAAAAAAATATCCTACAATCATGCTAAACACTTTCATTTTTGTAAACATATAGTTTAATTTTGTTCAACTTATTTAGTTGAACTTTACGCTGACTGCCAATATACAAAAGTAAAAGTAAAAGAAAAAATGAATTTGCGTTACTAACTGTGCATCGATTGAATGTAGTGTTGTAATTTAATCGGCAATGAAAACATAATAGAGAAAATTAAAGGGAGAAATGTATAACCGTCTCATATATCCGTTACTAAAATCCTGCAACATGCAACCAATATGGCATCTGTGTCATGAAAGTCTATGAAGGTATCCTTGAAAAAGTGTACGCCGTTTGGGACGCGTGTAAATAGGTTCGGTAAATATTAAAGGAAGCTCTGCTATATATTATAAGCTTTGCGCAACGCATAGGTAAAAAAAAACATCAACAAGTAAGATAAAAGTAAGAAGAATAATATGACCTTGCATTAAACACAGAGTTTTACAATTCATTTTGTTAATTGACAGAGCAAGCTTCATTTTTCTATCAGAATCCTACAACAACTTCTATTTCGGAATCAACCTAACATGCTCGTAGTGTCAGAAAAAAAATATTTGTAAAAATTAGTGCTCTCCTCTACCCACTAATCCAAGATGTTCCTTTATCTCCGGGTTATTATGAAAGATACAATCTACAAACATACTGAATGATCAAATTATTCAAATTTGGCCGGGAATCTTTGGAAATGAAGGATATTACTACTGCGGAGCTAATTTCTACCAGTATTATCAGTCACCGGTTGATCCTGTTCTGCGAATTCACTGTGGAGGACGGCAGTGCATTGTATGCGTCATGCATTGCCCGCTTATTTTGCGTTTGCTAATTATGGAAGTAGCGCTACCCTTTGTTTACTTTCTCTCCTATTGATATATAACCCGCTAGTGCAGCCGTGTAGGAATCTTAACTGAGGGCATAAACATAAAAACAATTATGCCAGGCTGCATTGTTAATGGGCATGAACAAAATAAAATGATCTTTAGTTGCGTCTAAAGTTAAGCAGATGAACCTCCCACCTCACTTGATGTCGTCAGTTCGGTCACGCTCACGCTCGTGTATTGTCGGCAGCACTCGTTTCAGAACAGTTCCTTCCTTGGCGTCGGCAAATATAAAATAAACAAGTAGTATAGCCTTTGGTTACTTTGGATACATGTATGTGTTTGCCAATCACAGACTCTTTGCTTTAAACGAAGATCTTGCGAGTTAAAACAGGACAAGGAATAGTAAGGTATTTCCCCTCTATTATCTACACAACAGCTGTATAAGTGGAGTGGGTTGTCTCTAAGCAGTACTCCATTCACAGCCATAATGTTGCGGAGTGATTGCTGCATCTCGGTGTACAAACGCAGAGCTTTAATAATAAGTCAGTATGTTTACAAAATTATGTCATGTTTGTTCTTTAACTACAGTATCGCACTATCAAATTCGGTAACCTTTGACCACCGCTTCAAGGAATTTGCGCTAACTAGCAGTTACATCAACCATTCAGACTGAATTGCAGTAAAATACCAATAAATTTGGTTGCTTTGTGTTCCACATTATTTTCTGGAAGAACTAGAAATTAACAATTAAAACATCATCACTATGAAAAATCGCAGTGAGTGATGCATAATTTCTGAATCCAACTGGGTTTTTGTTGACAAAAATATAAAATAGATAAGTATAAATACATAAAATAAAATAAACAGAACAATCTTAAGGCTATCATTGATAGTATTGTTCCACAGGTGTAAAACTTTTAGATGACACAACGTCAGGAATAGAAGATTTGTGCATTAGAGATGGATAGACTTAGAAGAAATTGCGTGTGTCTAGGCTTAAAAGGATAAGAAATGATGAAATAAACAACTCATGCACCAATTGGATACTAAGGTTGCGAGGTTAGAGACAAGGTTGCTCCGGCCTTACCAGAAGGATGTCAGACATCACAGGAATACTTTCCCCCAGGAAGATCAAAACTGGGTGCTCTACAAATTACGTTGAAAAAGACATACTCCAAAATATGAGGGAAATGACATAGATGATAATTTAAGGACCAACAGAGACAGCTGGGACCAATTTATACAGGGGTTAACCGCTGAAATGTCTAAGAAGAAGAAACAATGTTTGCATAAAAAATGATTTCTTCCTTCACACTCATTGTAATCAAATCTCCTTAAATCATTTCGTTTTCTACGCTTGCAAGAAAGTGGAAATATTGCAAACTAAATGTACTCAGCTAAAAGTAAAGCACTGACTGCCCTCAAGTTACACAGCATGGTATTAGGTACTTATTCACATTAATCAAAGTAAATTGTCTTTACATGGAACAGAAAGATTAACATATGCCACTGCAGCAACTATAATATTGTGGTGATAATAGTCTAGATTCTAGATCGGTTTGAAAATTATTCCACCGCTTCTTTCATTTAAAATTCTAGAATATCATACCTTCGTTTACATCTCTATTCTTTCAGTTTTCCTTGCATAGTTTCCTCTTCCGGTCTCCACATGTCATTGCTATGTTTGCAGATGGTTGATTCATGTTTGCCCTTTCCAACTGAATCAGTAATAGTGAGTGTTGAGAAGTACTAATTATTAACAACATTGATTTAATTTTAAAAGTAAATGATGCTAACTTTACATTATTCGTGATGGCATCTTACTGCAGCATTGCCATAACAGGACAAGTAATTAGTATCTGGCCTCCGAAAATTCACCACTCCATGTGCTCCGGGTAAGGTTAGTTTTGAAAAGATATTTCTGAGCTACATACAAAAATGTTATGATCGATGATTTATGATTGCGGAGACAAGCTGGGATGTGATGATAGTAGGAAAATAAGTCGGGTTTAGGAACATCACCGCATTTTTAACACAGAACAGATCCAGATTTGGTAAGTAAATTGTATAAGAAGAATGTGTTTGTGCCATACATTAAATTTTATAAAACATGTATAGGTTAATGTTTGGAACTGTACACCTCAATTCTTGTTACTGAAAATGTACGGCAGTGGAAACCTTAAAAGTACTCAGAGATTGCGTTTTTACTTATCGAACATGGTATGCAACTTTGATCTATGATATTGTAGAGATTTTTTGAGAAAATACGGGAAATTTCACCCTAGATTTATGAAACTGGCTGCATCTTAGAAGAGCAGCAACTTAGTCTTAGTGAAAAAACTCCTAGTTTACATAAATACATCTACTGAATCTACTGAAAAGTACTGAACTATATGCAGCCATCACGTATTTTAACGATACTTGTCAAGTGGTTTTTATTATTCAGTTTCCAATAACTGCAGTATTATCCAACACCGATCTTGAGCAGAAAAGGATTTGCAGGTGTTATTGGCTGCCCTTGTATTGCAGGCTTGCTGCTGTTGCTGATGATATCATTCGATCCCACCATTGTGCTGAATCTGTTGTTGGCTCGTCGGGTTTACAAGTGTTAGCAAAGCTTCTGGTCTAATGCTTGACAGCAGATTTCTATTATCCAGCGTCACTTAGCTTTGCCTCTATAGCATTTCAGCTCTTGCTTCCTTTTTAAACGGGATGAATGAAGCAACGCACTGCAACCAATAACACAGATGTGAAAATATTGAATGGGAGAGGTGCATGTATGCGCCCGCGTTCTACCCGTCCTATGTTTACATAGAAGCCCAACCCATGGAACTGCCGTTGTCAGCTTACAGCCCAGAATAAAAAATGAAAACATTGGTTGTGATGAAAGAGGGGCTGGCGGTTCTCCACCCCCCCCCCCTCATCGCTTGTAGTAGAACACCGAGCATTTGTAAACTCGTTTGCCATACACATTCGTTTCGAAAATGTTTGTTGTTTGAAACTTGGTATTCTAATTTAGCCAGGGAACATTTGCAGTTATATTTACTAGTGTAATTAGTCAGCTTTATGGGTTTAATAAACTTTAATGAACCAATAAACGAAATGGTCGGTGATCATTGCAACGTGCGCAGCCACTAATCATAGTGGCACTGTGTGGGTTTAAGAACGGTGATCACTGATATTTTCCTTCCTTTTTTAACTAGCGTTAATGCTATTCAAAGTTGCTATGAAAATGCAACCTCCTCTCTGGTAAGCACAACACGGTTTTTCATATTTATGAGTTTTCACTCACAGTTTTTGTTTAATAACTACTGTTGTGAAACTCCATAAAGTCGCAACAAAATATGGAACAAAAGCAATTGACTAAAACGATATAACTGAAAATTGCCATTAATAAAACTGCTAAGTTCCAATATCTGTAAAAGGCATGAATTATTTGAGTATGTTATTAGTGAATTCACATCATTTGATTACCACAGAGATATTTACGAAGCACAACTAGAACAGAATAACGAGGAGCCCAACTCGAAAGCAGGATAATATGTGTAAATAACTGAAGTTATGATTATGGTGCTATTTGTTAAAGTAAAAATGTTATAAAATTAAATTGTATTCTATCACTGCATACTTTGGACTTGACTTGATCTAATGTATACTATGTTGAAAATAAATATACTCCTCTGCTGTAGTAACTAAAATTATGTAAATTGGAAAAAAAGAAAATGAAGGTTCTACACCCTAAGAGTTATTTTAAGCTCACAGTGGTAAGTTATTTTATTTCATATTATGTCAAATTTCACTTCTTTCCTTTCTTGAACACTGTACGGAAAATATAAATTTAGGTAAGTGCAATTATTATTTTTTACCAATTAATAAGTATATCATGAGACATATAAATAATTCGAGTAAAACAGTTGTGTTATAACTGTCAGAATGCTATGCCTGCACATGTGTAGACAAGTCTGTGTTATAGAGGTAATCTTCATAAAATAAACTGGAAAGTTGGATTCTGCAATGTTCATTACATCTCGAAGTTCAGTGTATTTTTAGATAAGTCTATGTAAAAATCAACCAATGACAAAAACTTAATGGCATAAATTTAATACATTTTCTGTACACTGGTACATTTACTAAATATATTTTTAAATCTTATTAACCACTTCTTTCTTTACATACTTTATTTTCAAATTTTCCACGAAATTATAAATGTTGCTGATAACATTTATCCATATAAAGAAAGTCGATAGATACAGACATAATAAAGATTTCATTTTATATAAATGCCATTGTACATTTTTCAAAATACACGTATTCTTCAGAGAGAAGAAAGGTTTGCATTTTCTACAAAGTATTATGCACAATGGTGCATGTCTTCTAGCTACTGAGTCCAAATTTTAAGATGGTACCTCACTAATATCATACACATTTTCTTTTAAATAGTAACAATGCATTTTCTAGGTCTGTAACCCCAAAATGGAAATTATTCAATGCCCAAGGGTAAAGAATGGATGGATGTCATTTCCTATAGGGTTACCTGGTACGTATCCCTGTATGTAGCTCGATCCAGTTTGTAAAGCATGGAGTTTCCTGCCATTATGGGAATATCTGGTTTCCTAGGATAAGAAAAGGATGCAGCTGGATATAAGATTATGTTAACTTCACGTTTAACGAGAATACATTTCATCCACTATAGGCGCGAGTCAAAAAGCTAGTCATATTGTCAAAATGTGTATACTAAATTCTGAGAATGATTTTAATACGAGGTAAAGCAGTTTGTTTATTCAGAAGCTGAAAATGCCTTGGATGCTTACACTTTAGTTGATACGGGACGATAGGCCAGAAACTTACGAGTTTTATTACTAGCACGATTTCATGTGATAACCTCTGCTCTTCCAGGTATTCATTTGTAAAATACAACCAATATTTTATTATAGAGATGTTTCTTTTCCCCACTCAAACGGCTCTCGAAATATGATACTCTGATTTAAAATAGAGCAAAAAGTTTTCTTTGAAATACATGAGCAAATACTGTGTCATGTTTCATAGATTCTGAGTTTAAAACAAAAATATTATGCTTCAGTTCATCATTTTCTTTGTAGTACACTACAAATGGATGAACGGTTCATACGAAGTTGTTCCAGAATTACTGAGCCTTGTCTTGTACAAAAAATTACATGTCACCACTGCTTCACTATAGCAAAATACAACTTTCTTTTCTTGAAAAAATCATAGTTGTGTTTAGCCATGAAATCATTAACATGTTTAACTTGGCTACATACTTCAACATATTCCTCTGCACATTTAAAATAGTTTGAAATGAACAGATGTCCACTGAAACTAACTACTTGCAGGTGATTTTCTGCACAATTTTCTCTTAAGGACTTGTCAATAAGACCTATAATCCTAAATTTGGGAACATTAACCACAATCATCTAAAAGTAATTTTTGTGCTGCAGGATTACATATAATTCTGTATATGCAATGTTTGTATGTTTTTTATTTAAGGAGTACTGTCTCCATGTAGGATTCCTATTTTTAAATTAGCATCAGAAATCAAGAAGAATACATTGTGATGCGTTGTATACACATAGAGTAGGTCCCACTAGTTCCTGATATAATGCAGTTTCTTGATGAAATTCGGCGAACTTTTAAAATCGAATATAATAAGAGGTGTCCTTGAACTTGAAAAGTTGGTAAATTTCTTTAAGATTAACTAGAACCAGATAATTTTGGACACGTGCCCTAAAATTATCAATGTCTATGATTGACATATCATCTTTGTTTCCTTGGAATTTGTCTGCTGACTTAATCACTGTAAAAATTCCTTTACTAAGTTGACCTCGAAGTATTAGCCGCGTCAAGAAAAGTTCACGTACAGCACACTCGAGGACGGACGATACAGTCCGGTACGCTGTGCAGACTTCACTTGAACGGGCTAAACTTTCAGAGTGCAATAATTAAATAACGCTTTTTCATGTTAGGTAAGGTGCTGCCCAAACTGCCCTTTTTATATAAGTTATTTGCTTTCATTGCTACGTAGCTTCTCCAAATTCCTTAGAGAAAATCTTTTTGGAAAAAGTGCCAATTTCTTGTCCTTATGACTTTTGTCAGAAGTTCAAAAAGTTTCCTTTCGTTGCCGAGTTATTTCTAAATCAGCTGTGATGAATTTTCTCCTCTGAAGTATCTTCACAAGTAAAAAATTACTCTTTGTGAGCTCTCTTTTGTATTTTATTTGCAGTATTTTTTGAAACCTTAATTTTTCTTTCTAACTCGAGATTGACCACGGAAGGTCAATGAAGCATTTAAGTACCATAAAGGTACACCTTGGTCCGCATATTAACTCTTTAATAAGAGTACGACCTGGAATATCTAAATCCTGAACAGGAATTTCCTTTTCAAATATACTATTATGCAAGTTAGAAATTTTCTCCTCTCCCAAATGAAATGCATATTTTCATGTGTCAATTGATTTCATAACGTATGAACACATCTAATTAGTCATTTTTCTCAAGTTTTTAGTAAATCAATATCTTTTTCTTAAGGAATTGCAGCAGTTTTTGACCACCTATCTCCTCTATATTTCCAATTAAGCAATTAGCTTATTATAAACATGCTAAATAAAACATAACAAAAACGTATAAAGCTTCATAAGAAAAAGTACTTTTGTATTATATCGGTTCTCAGTGCTTCTAAATGCCACACAAAAATTGGAGGATAAACATACACAGTTTGCTAAATACACGCTATTCAAACTAGTTAAAGTGCATACAAAGAGAAACGGATCATAACTGAGCTGTAAGAAAATATGTCAGAAAAAGGACACATTAAAAACAGTTAAAACTGTCAGAGCTTGCCGGAAAGCTCAAGGCTAACATACCCTCACCATACAGTTGTCATTTCCATCCACCCTCATTGTGTAATAAATTCAACTATAACTTTATTGAATTATTTCACTCACACCAAATAATTATAACTATAGAAATGGGGAAAAAAGTAAATTTGGAAACATTCAATTCCTTGTCACTGCAAAAGAGAAAATGTAAAAAGTTGATATACCACTTTGTATCTCCCACTGACTAGCTAAAAGAGCTAAGGATTCCATTAGAAACCACTTTTTCAGCAAATTTCATAATTCCGTTTCTTTGAAAAAACCCAAAATTAAAAACTTTCAGAATATCTTGAAATATTCACAATGATGTTATGTGTACATAAAATAAAAGTTCTATTCATAAAATTTAAAATGGCAATTCTTCCCAAGTTATAAGTTCTTGAAATTCAAAACTACGTATATCATAAAAATGGACGAATGAATAAAAAGAATCTTTTGTGGTAAGCAAAAAATACACAAATAAGAAAAATGTGACGTAGTATGAATAAAGTAGCCTCTATCGGATGGAATCAATCATTGAATACTTCGACGATAGAGTAGAAACACATTTGTCATTCCTGGGATGTAACAAAATTGCTAGCACAGTAAGGCTGTTTAAGCTGCGGGCAGCCTGAGCCTCCTTGGGAAATGCAACTCCCCAAAGGAAAACGGGAGATAGAATCGCAGCGCGTAAGATTAGTATTTATATTTTTACTGAAAAAATAAAATTACACTACATTTAAAGCTAATAATATCAAGCACTAGCTAGTTTCATAAGAAATGTTGAAAATTAATAATTTTTCACATATGTGTCGTACATAAAACCCCATTCTTCAACACTATATACATTACCATAACTGAAGAAGAACAATTAACAAACAATTAAAGCACCAAATAACGTACAACATTCCTTGACAAAGACTCTAAAGTGGTATATCCGGCTTCAACCCTCGTAGTACTAATAATTACAGTTATTATAATCATGTGTTTTAAGTAATATTAATAATCACATGTTTCATTTGTATATACGAATTGCAGAAATATTGCTAGTGAGCAGCTAGCACATCTGTATATTTAACAGGCATACAATATGAAAATCTAATAGTATATTTTATGTAATGTTAATGTATGAAGAAATTTGTGTATCATAGCAAAGATATCTGATATCGTTACGCCAGCAAAGAGCCTCTCATAGGCAGAAAAGGACTGCCACGGTTTTCTTTTGTGTATAAACAAAGCCCATGTATCTCTGTTTGTTAAAGGAACGGGAAGTAGTTTTTGTAAAAGTGATTCTTACATGGGAGAATACACAGACGCGTAAGATTTCAATGTATCGAAACCGTTTAAAAAGTTAAAGCCCACGGATTAACACCGAGGTTACATAAGCACTATTTTTAGGACGAATCAGGAGAGATGTAAGAAAAGGTTCTAATATGCATTCAGAGGTCTGGACTCACACTAGAGCTCCAGAAACTTTGATCTGTTGTCTTGTAGCCAATCAGAAGACCGGATTAAAACAAATGTTCCAGAAACTTCGATCTGATACATTTAATAGCCAATAAGAAAGCTAGGTTCAAAGTAAGCTTTGACAAGCTTCTTTCAATTAAATTTAAAAAGTAGGCCAGTGTCCCTTAACTGTGGGATTTCGAAATGAGTGTAAAGAGTCGATTTTCGGGACGCTTTTGGTCAGTTACAGGGTAGTGCAGTTCAGTTGCGTGTTAGTTATGTAACAGTTCAGTTCACTTATATTTAGTTATAGGGCAGTTAAAGGGCAAGTCAGTTCAGTTCAGTTACATTAACTGACAAAGGAGTTAGTTACACGCCAGTTGCAGTGTAGATTTTCTTGTGTCGCCGAAACGTGAGGCAGTAAGAAAAGGTTAAATTCAGAAGACCAACTATTTGTATTACTTGGATAATCTCACGCAAACCGCAATATCGAAAAATATAATTGTTTGCGATTAAACTCTGTATTTTGAACTTATATTCGTTCGCAAAGAAAGTGCAAGTTACCGTGCATATTATCGAAAGACAGATCAGACTGCTATTAGATGTGCTAGAAATAACCGTGAGATCTGAAGAATGTTAACTTTGGTAGAAGATCATTCTGTTGGTTAAAATAAAACAACGTAAATTTCAAGGCGTCCCTAGTTTCTTAGGCTGACGGTGAGACATAGTGTTCTCTGTTATTCCAGTTAGCCAATCCTTCTTCCACCCCTTGATATAGGATCTAGAAAAAGCTACATAATCCCACGAGAGAGTTACCACGTCCGATTGGAATCGGGAGTGGTTACCTTTAGAACGCAGCCAAGGCACTTCGACGAACCGGATCTACAAGCGGAGCAACCGTAGGAGGGGACTTTAAGACGGCCGGCCCAAATATCAGTGACCAGCTTCGACACCTTCCTGATTATCCCATAAACATAATTATATAAATTCGCAAAATCCAAATAATAGATTATCCTCCACACCTTTTATCAAAATCAATAAACCAATTTAATCAATCCAATTGTTCCCCTGCCCCCACGTAATAGCTCCAACTCTCTCAAATTAACTATAAGCTGCTATATGCACATACATTATACGAAATAGACGATGCCTTCTCCCGGTGTCTACGAGTCCGTAACTCAAATACCCTCACTGTATAAGTATCGGTACGCAATATGTGGAATGCAATTAAAACTGAGAACCACACATTAAATAATTACCGAACCTAACATGAATGTTAACATTACAGTCTCGTAATCATTGCTTTCCATGGACATATGCCCTTTTTCATATGTGTCTTTTGATGTAGTTACAATTAATATTCCATGGCTTCGTTAGACTTATGTATTTTTTTTTTTTTTGACAGTTAACTGTATTTGTTAAAATTTCCCTGCATGATTCTGCATCGTTAAACTGTTGGGTTCTTCAATTGTTCGCTTAATGAACAATTTTTGTCCCTATAAGAGTGTAATGTCGACATGCATTGCAATATTTAATATAAGTAAATTAATTCGACAATAAATGAAACGAAGTCATCAGTAAGAAACTGTTTTTACAATATTAGTACTCTTTGAAATATATCACTCAATTTCTGTATTCGTTATATTAAATAACTTTTTTCTTTCTCCTTGCAAATGAGGCAGACTTTGCTCTTTCAGAAGATAGTGCTGGTAAAGCGCTGATCAAAATAAAAATGGCAAAAGCGACAGTAATAAAGCAAGACACCTTTAAAATCTTTCGTTATCCGCTATCATCGGCCACTGGCTCCACCACGCACTCACAACGTCATAACATATAGCTGTTTTAAAAAAGTGGATACTACAAATAAAATCAACTTACTCTGTACTCTTCTTACAGAAGATGCTAGAAGTGTTGGCCATTTTGTGTATGACACACAATTTTCTTCTTCTTCTTAATAATAATAATAATAATAATAATAATAATAATAATAATAATAATAATAATAATAATAATAATCTATCATTTACACTCGTCGATTCTCCTATCCTACACTAATGGATCAAACTTTCAGGTTCTCCTGATAGAAGGGTGGGTACCGAATTTATTTATTTTATTTCCTCCAGCTGATAAAAATGGAAAGCTTATGAAAGACATAAAGGGCAGTAAATGACAGGTAGCCATTTATTAATTATATTGAACATATATGTTTATCTCTTTATATGACCGCCACGGGTATCCGAGGTGTTTAGGCGCGGACTCGTGAGTGGGAGGTCTGGGTTTCGATTCCCATCAGGACCATCCTCCCAGAGTGAGGATTTTTCCAGGTTTTCGTCAGTCCTCATAAATGGCAAATGCCAGAGAGATACCTAAACTTAGGCCTGGAACGTTTCCCTCCGTTAACAAAATATCCATTCAAAGTTCTTCATTTCCTCTCATGTGTCATCAGTGCCCACCGTCTGTGGTGCCTCAGTAGTAAAAACGGGCGTTAAACACTATTCAAAAACAACTTCTTAATATGACTTATAGCTGAAATATAATAAATCAAACTTATAACATCATGAACAACCCATAAGCTTGCTAAAAACAGGATACCATAACTTATTCACAAGAAACAAACAGCAGTAAAGATCAAAACAAACGTAAGGTCACGTAAGGACTGACAAAAACTTGAATTCCAACGGGCCTTCATTTCAATTACACTGTGCACAGTTCAGGAATAAGGATATGTTATCGCGCTTATATACATTTCCAATGCTAAGCTAAACTTAAGATACCACTCAAACTCAAAGGCACAAACAACATAACACTAATGCGCCAAATGTTTGGTTGTGGTGTCACTTTTGTCTCGGGAAACTTAGTTCGCTTCAACATTCGTTCTGTGTGTTTTCCCTCTTCTTTTATTAATACTATTAATGCTCTGCCCGACCCAGACCACTGGGAGATACTTCAGTATTAAATTTTTTGGAGGTAAACATTTTCAGTCTATACTGGTGTACACAACGCAAGGTTGGAATTGCTGTGGCAATGGTGTAGGATTATCTAGTTGGCTTGTTAACAGATTAGATAGAGATGTGCCATTCTCAAGAACTTTACCCAAGCGGTAATTAGTGTTATCTGAAAAAGAAATGATTATAGTTTGTGGGTAGAGTCTTAGAGGTATCGTACATACGTATGTGCAATAATAGAATACATCTAATTTCTAATCCAACAATTTTAATTTAAATCTTGGAATAGCAGCAAATAGTAGCACCATAATGCCCGTTAAAGAGTGAATTGTAAACGCTCATTCTCCAAAACAGGAGACGAAGAGGTCATTAAATTTGTCAAACTAAATGTGAATAAATGAATAAAGGACATGTGTACGTTTAAACATACTAAAAATATTCCGTAATAATACTAATAATAAAAATAATATGTCTCATCCGTTATGAAACAGTTATCTCAAGATTTTTACATAGGAAGCGACTTTGACCTACATATGCGCAGCTATGCTTTTAGCACAGGTGATACCTAACGGAGAGATACCGAGTTCGTATCTCGCTCCTCTTTACGACTTTTAAAACTTACTAATGTAAATGTAATGAGGTCACATTACTAGGTATTTCGAGTAGCATTGTCATTGTCAGGATGACAGAATGCGCCGTCCAAATGAAGCCAATCGCTAGTTCCCGTGGAGAATTCTTCAAACACACCTACTAGTATTAACTTCCTCAGGACGCAGCGCAGAAATCTCCAGCCCACCAGATAACGCAGGAGGAAGAAGAAAACAATAATGTGGTCTCTGAGAATCCCAAACCATAGGTTGACACTCCAACCACCTTGCGCCTCAATTGGTCGAATCCAAAGGCCAGTGGCTGTATGTTATATCTGTTGACAGTGAAAAAGTCAGAGAAGACATTCAATCGCAGCATAGAAAACGATGAATCGTGCTGGGATCTTCACCTAAAACCTGTAGCATCTCGATGCAGTAGCGCAGTTTTCATCCGAAATCGCCCCCATAATGTTCTGCACGAACACTATTCCAAATGGATGACAACGATTTTCTTCTAGGAGATAAGCATAGCGTTCCTAGTGATACTTAAGTCTGTAGGGATAGCTATCGTACCCAAATGCAAAATGTCGCACAATTACTAGAGAACCCTGTTTTCATAAATGTCCTATACTAGTCGCACCAGTTGACTCTCTGATGCAGGTACACTACCGGTCAGCTCTAACGTGAGAAAACTACGCGCCAGAATGGACTATCCGTAAATCATTCCCTGATGTGGCTTCTCGACCCATAAATATTGTCTCTAGTTTCCTTACCGCCATGGGTGGCCGAGGTCGTTAAGGCGCGGAATCGTGAGCGGGATGTCTGGGTTTCGAATCCCGTCAGGATCGTCCTCCCTGACTGAGGTTTTTTCCAGGTTTTCCTCATTCCTAATAAATGGCAAATGCCGGGAAGGTGCTCTAAACTTAGGCCTGGAACGTTTCCTTCCTTAAAAAGTCCTTTACCAAAATATAATTTAATTTCATGTATCATCGCCTGTGTTGCCTCAGTAGTAAAAACGGGAGTTAAACCCTATTAGCAAAACGTCTCTAGTCCCTGCCGGAATACGGTCATGCCCAGTTATTTTGCTTGAGGGATCGGATTGATTTCTCTAGGGCGGAGTAGGTTATTTCGGTACTTGAGCCTTGCTCACGGCTACTCCTTTGTGCGTTCTCCCCCACGGGAGCACCTGCGGGAGGAAGGGATACGGTAAAAGAAGATACCGGTCGACCAGGGTTCACGGGCGATGAATGCATGCAAGAAGACGACTTCTTGACACGTTTGCAGATAAGATCGAAGATTCAATACCGACCAAGGTTGATTTTCCAGCGCAAAAATCATAAGTATGGCTTCCTTAGAAAGGGAAGTAAAGCTATGGATCTCGTGTCGTAGATTTACGTAGAAATTCAAGCCCAAAAGACGAGGCCTCTGAGGCAATTTATCGGCCGTTTCACACCCTGAATTGCATGAGATGCTGATGACTAGAGACGTTAAAGAAAGTCCGTTAATAAACCAAATAAAACACCCCAACGCCGGTGAAGGCCTCTTCAAAGAGTGCAAACCCCACAGAAGTTCCACTTCCATTCTAGATGAGAGAAGGCACCTTCACATACCGCGAGTCGAGTATCAACGGGAGTGTAAATGGGAGAACGGGAAATTCCTGTTATGGAAATATTCACCTTAGTGTTCGCCTAAATGAGCCACGAAAAAAAGGGCAAGAAGGCCGGCTCAACAGAAATTGAACCCGAATGTCAGTACCAAACATTACTGTAACTATGCATTTCCTGTGACATATTAACGTAATCTTCCACTAAAACTTGGAATGAACTTCAAAATTGAAAATACTGCAGGGGGAACCAGACATGGAACCCTTGCAGGCGGTAGAATACACTTATACCAACTTTGACTAAGCTATCCTCTATATCAAGGGTTTTGCCTATTTGAAATTACAGTTTAATTATGCATCATCAATATATCTGTCCCTTAACCCGTCTATGCTTATTTATCTATTATCATCATTGCGCGCCTATGTACAGAGGGTGCCACAAAAGTGTATACACACTTCAAGCACAGAAAAAACTGTGTTAACATAACAAAACTGAATTCACACAAACAGAAAATGATGAGCACTAACCATCTCATACTTTTACAGTTACAACAGTTGTTCAAAATGCCCACTATCGGCGTCGATACATTTCTCAGTACGTTGAACTACTGATTGAGCAACGTTTGCGAAAGTGTCCTCAGCGAGTGCTGCACATGCCATTTCAATTTCTTCCCTAAGTGCTGCCACTTAGCTGGTTTTCTACGGTATACAACATGCCTAAGAGTTTCCCCTAGGTAGAAGTCCAATGGAGTTAGATCCGGAGAACGCAGTGGAAACTCAGGTGCACATTGCTTTGTAGATTTCTTCGATGAGTGCTCAAAACGTTCCAAAACCATAACCGAGAACACGGGGCTTGTTGCTGTGCGAGATTCCCCAGATCTGTCCTTGTGAACATCGCATACGGTACCATGAGTCTCAATTTTGTCTCGAATGCCTGCAATCGTTACTCGCGTTGGCGGTTCTGTTCTGCACCCACGTCTCCGTTGCCTTTGAACTTCAACAACATTTTCGGTTTTCCAATATCACTTCAGAATTGCTTTTCGCTGTTCAAACGATAATCTTTGATCCATTTTGTTGTAGCAACGCTAGCATAAAGTAATGTGAGTCATATCTGTTTACAGAATATCATACGATACTCTTATTTCATTTGTTCATCATTGATTTACGATAATCTTGGCTGCATTTATTCATTATTGATTTACCTGTCACGTAGCAACGCTACCATACTGTATGTGAGTCATATCTGTTTACAGAACATCATACTATACATTATTCTTGTTTTTCGGTTCAACTTTGAAATATATTAAATATAATTGTGAAAGGGTGTATACATTTTTGGCACCTCGGTATTTTTATATCTTTTGAATAATTTTTATAGTAAGTACAAGTTTCCCGGGTTAGAGAATATCAACAGAAAAAAAAAAAACGCGTCCACCTTGTTGTGCGTGATGCCTAAAATAATTGATGTACGCCTTACGTCAGACGGCCAGTATCTACTACAAGCACAATGAATATCATCCTGTACTTGTGACCTCATATCACGGGTTTAAATAACGCCACTTAAAAGTATAATGCTTTACTCGAGTCCACACATTATCGAGAATTTTCTACATTGAAAACATTCGCAGATCAGTTAAATACCCTTACCACAGTACAGAACACGTGAACATTTTGATGTCATAGTAATAGTACTCTTTGATCTACTTTCTGAACTACTTACAAATCAAGGAGCGATAGAGGGATTTGAGAATGCTTGCAGCTAGCCGGGATGTTACCTATGGTTTTGAACAGCTGAACCGAATGCGTTTTTCTTTAAGGAGAGAAATTTTATTTATGGCATCTTAGTTTTATTAGACACGGATGAAAGAACAATTGCATTACTCCGAGAATATACAATTGGATCCTGGACCAATTTATGTAAATGGAAGATAATACGAAAATAAGAAACACTAATTGACGTTTACTTAAAGGACAAGTGAGAGAACATATTTGCGATTTTTAAAAATGTTCAACGTTAAAAACATGTAACTTTCACAAGTGTAAGAAAGTGAAAAACTTGCTTTGGATCATTTATAAAGCTGTGTTTCAAAAACTCAGAAAATCATTAAATGAATCATGTTGGAATCCCCCGATTGTGATAAATTTTAACCAAGTTTTCCCCTTTTTTCTTTTCACATATACCAATGTTATTAGTCGTGGATCAAACACTTCTAAGATAACAGAAAATGCAAATGGCCCCTGTATTTTTTGTGTCACATTGTTGTATATCGTAGCATGAATGAGCGTCAAATCGATTAATCCACTTCATTCAAGGATATATTATAAAAAGTGAGTAAGGTTTCCAAGTAGAAAAACTTCAAAAGGTAGAATATAATAAACATAGTCCAGCACCCTTATGCGCGTGTAGATCTTGAACTACAACTTCCATATAAAACAATGTGGCAAGTATTACAACATCGGGGATTTAGTTCATTGTACATAATTACCTAGATCTTGAGATGTTTAGCAATGATAACGAAATAGATCTTTTCAAAGCTGTATTGGGTTTCATGGAGGTTACAAATCACATTTTGTTTCATTGGAATATTTTGGCCTACGGATCAGACAGACATTATAACACGTAAACCATTTAATAACAAAGTACTAATTGTTATTTTGGCTTGCGGCCGCAGCTGAGAGCAGCACATGCTGGGCCAAGTTTAAGCCAATCGCCTGGTCATAATAACAAATAGTTGCCCATTAATGGCTGCACTTGGATATTTAGTCGCGGTTTGCTTTATAATGCGCATTTTTTTTTCTGCATTTGTATTATTATGGTTTCGTCTGCAGTTCAGATACCAATATGACTCAAGCTTTTGTGTTCTTACGGGCTACGGCTGCATCTGTATCATTAATTACAGTGTGTTAATAATGTAAAACTTTCCTGTAGTTACAACTAGAACAGAGAAACAAATTTTAAGAATTATGAAAGGAGAGTTGAATTTTATTAAAAGATGTCGGTAATATGTGACAGTAAACAAACGCCGTTTAAAGCAGTTGCTATAGCATAATGTGTCCTCATAATGGAATATTGCGAATGCTAATATTATCAAAATTGTATAAGCTGAAATACATGGGGAACTTGTTCATTGACAGAACCGACGACTGGCGAAATCTTGACGAGATCTGTCTTGAGTTCAGCGGTGAACATAGTACAAAAATAGCTCTTTTCATAAATTCAATGAAAATTGTACACAACAAATGCTATGTAACTTAGGTGTCTGCTATTTAACATATTACTCAAAAAAAATGAAAACATGAAATACGTTACGCTACTACAACTACCAGTTTAATAATTAAAATTTTATTCAAATGTTAAGAACACGGCCATGGTCAACAATATATATATATGCATAACTTTGAGCTGTACATTTTCTATGTGTGTTGTTTCCATATTTACATCACATGAAATTTTTTCTGCTTCCGCTGACCACAGTAATCACTTTGATGTGGCTGTCGAGGGTTTTAAATTATCTGCTTGTTTAAATAAGTTATTTGCTTTGTTTCAACATGCAGTTGACAGCAAATTTATGGAATATTATTTCAGAGAGCAGGTGCCGAGTCTACCTGAAATATCCCTTTCGCACCTCTGTTTCAAACCCCGGTTAGTTCTCTTTATACCTACTCCCAATTATTATTTATTTATTGCAGTTTTGTTCAGAAGGAGAAATGAATTTATTTTGATGTAACTCCATATTAACCGTACAGTCATAAGTGACGCTTAACATAATATTACACTGGTAAATTAATAAATACAAAGAGAACAGCACTATAAAATGGTAAAAAGAAAATAATAGTATAATGTTTGTAAATTTTGCGCACGACAAAGTTCCTGGATTATGTCACGCAGCATATTATGTAATATTATATTTGCTTCTGTAACCAAATAAAACATACTTTAACCATTTGAATGTCTATTTTATTTATATTTATAATCAGTAATAATAGGAAAATTATGAATATAGAAGGGATAAGTAATAAGTAATGCCAATTTTTTTTTTTTCCGCAAACAAGGGAAACCATGAAAAAGTTAAGATGTACGATTGAAAGCGTATAGAATGTATTTTTGAGTGAAGCCAACAGATGGTGTATGTGGGCAGTCTACATTTTGCTCCGATTGAATGCCTCTGTCCACCTCACCACTGTTCGATTGGACAGAGTATGCGCACCCAGTGCCTCCCGTAGCTGTGGATATTCTCATGCATTCCTGCTGCGGAGAAATTATATTTTTACATACGTATGTTGTTTATTCTTCGTGAAGTCCATTCCTGACCACTGTCGCCCACTAACTGAGCTTAGGGGCGTGCTGTTATACGCAGTTCTGCTCACATACACGATCTGGTGACTTACATTCGATACAATTTCATTGTTATATCTTAGATTTTCCGTCTTACTTTTTGTTCACGAGGAAAAAGAAATGGCTGTCATGACTTATTCCTCATAATATCATTTATCTGGAAGCACCAGAACTCTATTCGTAGTCTACTTTCTTACATTTTACCTTTAAATTTTACAAATGCTGTTATTATCGACAAGCAGATGAGTTTTAAAATGCAGTGGTATATTTATTGTCAAGAAACATTTTTAGCATTGATAATATTAACAATTATTGACAACTAAACAAGTAATAAAATTTAGTACCGAATTATTTTAAATAAAAGTTTTGGTGTTTTTTGTTATAGCTCATATCATAAGCATTTTAGCAACATTTCTAATTTTGTTTCAAGAGCAAGACAAAGCATAAGATTAAATTCACCACAAACACAACATTTTCCATTTTGGTACCACTTACTAAAGCATTTTTCCAAAATTATGAGCCAAAAAGAGGGTGTGGGGAATCTTCAAGAGTGAGGAACTTATGGTTATCGAACTGAACTTAATCACCGAGATTTTCAGTGCACCCACCTAATAAAAGTTTCTTTCTTCATGTTTTCAGAATACAGCATCTTTATTTTTGTTCCCAAATTGCAAACTACGTGAAACTATATCCTAATTTAATATATTTTATTTTCAATTCCCTTCTTTTCTCTGGAGCCTTTCGCTCTGTATTGGCATTTAACTGAAAATTATTATACAGAGAGTCTCGTAATTGTGCACTACAAAGTACTGCAGACTATTCCATGGTCACACTTTTTTTTTCCACATAAACATAAAGTCGCGATCGCTCTGTATTAGCATTTAACTGAAAATTATTATACAGGGAGATTTGTAATTGTGCATTACAAAGTACTGCAGACTATTCTATGCTCACATGTTTTTTTTTTTCACATAAACATAAAGTCGTGATTTTGTTATCAAGATAAGAAAAGGGAATGTTCAGAAAAAACATCTATTATTTTCTTAGAGTGGTGTTGATGGACATTGCATGCATACTGAAAGTTTGCAGAAAATGCTCGCAATATGTACCATTAGCTTTACAACAATCGGCTCCTTTGCGCCATGAGTTCCATATCCTAACTGGTGCAAAACAACCGGTTTCCATAATACGACGCTCTCGTGCTACAAATGTGTTTGGATATTATCTTGGGCAAGAAAACGCACAGTGTAGGCATAAGCAGCAGAATTTTCTTTTTCTTCGCTGTTAATTTCAATAATATTAATCATTTCATTGTTTCTATATTCGCAGTTGTACTCACCAATGACATGATTAAAACTAATGCTGCATGACCAACTTGAACAATGCCAGCTCGCGTGCCAGGCTTTGTTGCCATGTCTCGATGACGAAGCCTTGACGGCTACTGGTTTATATGAAACTTTTTTAAGTACAGAATAGTCTGCAGTACTTTGTGTTACAATTACGAATCAACCTGTGATCCTTCACTATCAAATATTTAGTCCAAAGGCAGCAGCGATTTTAATGGCTGCAATCCCTACTATCAGTTTTAGTCATTCCATTTAGCGGATGAAGGTGAATGAACGTTATAGAGTTTTCCCAATCTTGGTTTACCATTTCTTAAATAAACATATTTAAGACAACAATCGACGTGAACAGATTGTTCAAGTAAGAAAAAAATAATAAGAATCTCAGAAAATAAGACATAGATTATCATACTATACAATATAGCAAAGTAATCCGACAGTGTGCAATTTCTTATACATGAAAAGCTCGATGGCTATTTAGGGAAAGTATGGTTTTAAGAGTTCAAAATGCCATTCAATTGCCAAAAATCACACATCTTAGAAGTGCAGAACGAAGTTAATTAATGTTGATGTGAATAAACCCGGTATAGTAGGCATCTAAAGTTATGTGGCATTCACTTATTAGGTTGAAGGAAAACCATATAGGAAATTTGAACCTACTGATAATCGATCCAGGTCCCACCACTTGACAAAGGTACACTTTTTTTTTCCAAACCACGGTGGTGGATTTTTAAGGAACAATTATAAATAAAAAATTACCTTTAGGAAGTGAGGAACAAAAAATCATAAAACGTCTTTCAAGGAAATTAACTTCACTTACGAATACGTTTATCGGTGACACTCATAGGTATAGAGGACTAACCTTTTTAAGATTTTGGAATATCTTATACTTGCTTAAGATATTTGCCATGAATGAATGTTTCTTAGTGCATGACTGAGCTAAAAGTCCCTAACTGATTTGGGAAAGGTGCATCAAAAGCGGCTTCTATGTACCCAAGGTGCATGAAGAAGAAGAGGTGAATCATTTGAGTCCATTCTAAAATTTTAGGTACAAGAGAACTGTATCCCCTTGTTATGCTCGCGCTCTCTCGTTCTCAAGGTAATTTTAGTATAGGTCAGCACAGGTCCTTGTAAGCTTGTATCTGATATAGCTGATGTTTAGTGCGGGCTAAATAAATCTCCACACCGCACAATTAAAAGTTAAACCTAAGTATAGGAGTAAGAAAGCATTATTTGTGAGAAGGAGGGAAAACAATCTATTTACAGAGATTTATACATGATTCTCAATCCAGCCATGCATTACTATAAATACGGTTTTCTTCCATATTTTTAATATGATGGGATTGCATTGTCACTGACACCCTTCTCGACAATGGTTATTTTGTTTCTTCAGTTAACGTGGCCTATATACTGATGTGACTAACAAAATTCAGCAAAAACATCAGCTTTCTCCGTAACCTTACGTGAAATACAAGTGCGGTTGGGAGTTGGAGAGTTTGGCTAGCGACGTTTGCGGGGAATAGCTGCCAAGTAAAACATTACGCACTGCATGTGTATCTTCTATTCAAAAACTTACGGCGGTCAGTTCTCATTGTGTTAACGAAAGCAGAATATTAATAGTGAACAGCTGGACGTTTTAAATTGTATGTTGTAGTTAAGCGTTAGTATGTGTATATATAGGCTTACTAATTACATAGACATACAAATAATGGATGTACCATAACAACAGAAGAAAGAAAAAAATTATATATAGTAAAGCTCGAGGAAATGGGAATATTGATAGCTGAATGCAACGAGGCGAGGCAATAAAAATTTAAATTAAAACTTACGTGTATCCCAACTACACCGGCGTTCGGCGAGAAAATGGCGAGTCTTCTCTGTCTACTCCAGGAAATAGACCGGAGCGCGCAAAAGTGTATTCGAAAGTTTATATATATATATATATATATATATATATACATACATACATACATACAAGAATGGGATACGCTGCTGCATAGACGAATTTTGTTTAGTGAGATAGCAAGTTTCTACATATCCAAAGTTATTATACTATATTCGAAAAAGAAAAAAATTCACTTTTTAGGGTTCACTCTCTCAGATGAGTTCTTAAAGAAATGAGCTAAAATGGAAAAAGTGTCAAAACTAAAGCAAAATATTAATTGAGAGGTCAAACATACATGAAATAACGCTGTATGTACCTTAAAGCAATACGGCGCTTAAGGGAACAGAATCGCACTATTGTATATATACACAATAGTACAATATTATATAATATATTTCTATTTCTCTAGTTCTTCTTATTTTAGTTATGTTATTCCAATAGTATAATTTTCACACACACACACACACACACGCGCGCGCGCGGACTTAGGTGGACAGTGACTTAACAAATAGGAAATGCTGGCAAAATGAAAATCAACCAGGCGTATTGACTAAGCCGAACTTCGGTAACAGTCGCATTGTCGTCCATGCAGGACTCAAAATAGTGTTTGTGATAAATTCATTATTAATTTTTCAAACAGGCAAAAGTTCGGGAGATTAAAGTGATCAAATGATCTTGAGTTTTGGATTAATAATCACCTTCTTTCAAACCTTCCAGAGGAGAGGGTTGTGATTTTAGATAATGCTCAGCAATATTCAGCAAAACAAACTCTTTTCGAAATACGCCATAAAAAGAAAGATGAGAAATTATGGCTGCAAAATAGCATTCATGATAAAATCTGAACTCTACATATTGATAGAGATAAGTAACTGTGAAGAAAAAGTGTTCCGCATTGATGAAATATTAAAATTACATAGCCATGGAACATTAAGTTTGCCACATACATGTGTGAACTGAACCCCATTGAGCTTGCGTGGTCCAAAGTTAAACTCTTGGCTAAGAGAGAAAAAATGTTAGTGGAGAAATTAATAAGCAAGCGATACTGAAACATTCATTTATGACTTTTTCTTCTTCTCTGCTGAACATAGGCGCCGGCTTCTGTTATATATTAGGAGAAGGGAGGAAACCTTTATATGTAACATTTGGAAATACACACGTCAGCAATATTCATCACAATATAAATTTTGTAAATATTCCCCCTGCAATTAAAAATCAATTTGTTATTAATGGTATGCATTAATTAACAGACAAATTAATATAAAGTAACAAGTTTACGATATGTAGTGACCTAAAATGAAGTACATGAATTTCTTCAAATGTATTATATTTTTCGTTGTTAAGTTAGGAAATGTTAAACTAATTAACTTCAGCCTGTAAGTACCGCCTGTGGCGTCTCAGTAGTTAAAACACTTGAAAAATCCTACAAATGGTCAATGTTTTCTAAACGCACAGGCTCTGTTTACGATACGTGCGCTACTCGTAAACAATGCCCTCCTCTGACACATCGCGTTATCAGCACATTCCTCTGACTAGCCATCTCTCAAGCCCCAACAGTATCCACCGCTGTCTTGGGACCTTCATGTTTGCACTTACTTGCACTAATTAATCATTGTGTTTGCGATAAATGCTTCGTTCTTACCAGCAGAGTTGTAGGAAAATTTGGAAAATAAAGTGATAAAACTCAAATAACATATCCATAAAAAGCGCCCACAATAATGAATATCCAGTTCGTCATGTTAATTTCAGCTAACAGTGAAACAGGTGAAGGTCGAAAACGGACGAAGATTCAAATTAAAATAATTTATTGGATATACTGTTTACTTATTTCATTTGAACTCTTTGGTAATAAATTGAAGACAAATGAAGCACGATAACCTAAAACAACAAATAAATGTACATTTATTAAAAGCATAATTTTGAAAATCAAATTATATTGGTTAAACCTGTTCAACACACTATTTCCATTTTGCTTAGTATCATTTGGTTTGGCACTTAGAAAAATATGAGGTCAATATTTACATCTAACATCTCGCCATACGTTTTAAATTGCCTGCCATATTCACAACTGATTTCTAGTGCACGTTGATATTTAGGCCAAAGAAACTATGAAAATGTTTCAGTGCCCTGAATTTGCATTAAAACAATTGCACGTAGGTGCGATAAAACGAAAGTAATAAAAACGGAACCGATAAAATTGTGAAGATAGAGAGATGTGATTGTTTGGAATTCCTTATATTCTTATACCGGATTGATTGCTGACTCATAAGCGATATAGTAAAGGTAAAAAATATTTGCTTCGGTAAGGCGTATATTTAGGAATTTCTTACTTCTTGGAAATTCCATCTTTTTATTAAAAAATTGCCGTCTAGATTTGAATTATACGAGTATATTTGCTAAAGAAAAATTATTTGCGTTACATTATTTTTTTTAGTAGTGTTTAACGCCCGTTTTTACTGCTGAGGCACCACAGGCGGTGGACACTGATGATGATACACGAGATGAAATGATAAATTGGGGAAGGGTTTTTTTTTAAGGAAGGAAGCGTTCCAGGCCTAAGTTTAGGTACCTCCCCGGCATTTGCCAGTTATGAAGACTGAGGAAAACGTGGAAAAAACCCCAGTCAGGGAGGACGGTCCTGGCGGGATTTGAACCGCAGACCTCCCGCTCACGAGTCCGTGCCTTAACGACCTCGGTCACCCGTGGCGGTGAGCGTTACATTATGTATTCCATTAAATTTCAAGACGGAATTTCATTATTATTGCAAGTTTCGTTATGTGCTGAAAAACATTGCAAAAATGAATCTGAAAGTATATGGCAGAAAATATATTTTAGAAAGTTATGCTGAAAAAGCTGTACATCCTTAATATTTTTAGTAGTCCTTATGCATATATGCAACTACTTTTCATGGTCAAGTTAATTTATTCATTCATACGTACATCATTTGTATTTAGCAAATCATATGTTTGTGACAATTTAATGTCTTTTGCATGTTTCAAAGTCTTGAAGAAGCCTTGTAATACACAGAGCCATTATGATTCCATATGGAGAAGAAAAAAAGCATTATTTTGCTTCTATGTTGCACCTATAATTATATATAGCGAAATTTAAATATCGAAGATATTAACGTTTTTAAATTTCATGCTAACGAAAATGTATAACCAATAATTTTAAAAAATATGGGTTAGCGTTCTTCATAGTTACGATTTTATTCTGCCGCAAACGTAATGTAATATTTCTTCACTAGTTTACATAACTCTGAACCGAAATGAATACTGCGAGGCTTTTTATTTACGAGTTGCCTGAGTGTGGGTGCTTACAGGAGAAGTACAGTCGCCGTAAATGGGAAAAAAGGGAGAATAGAGTCGCCGTGCGTAAAGTTAGTATTTTAATTTTAGTATTTACATTTTTACTGAAAGCATAATACGATACTGATTAAAACTGATGATAATACTAAGCACTAACCTGTCTAATATATTGCCGGCATCTGAATGGGAAATTCCTGTATTTCATCTAACGCTTTTAAAAGAACGTGGCGGGCGGTTTGGAACATTGAGAGGTCCTATCTTACGTAATTTTTTATCAATTTGGCGAACAGTAAGTATCTCTACCTGGTACACAATTGCCAAAAAAGTATACACACTTTATGCAAAGAAAAAACTGTGTTAACGTAACAAAACTAAATTCACACAACAGAAAATGGTGAGCACTCAATAATCTTAGGCTTTTGCAGTTACAACAGTTGCACAAAATACCCAACATCGGCGTCGATACACTTCTGAAAACGTTGAACTACTGATGAGCAACGTTTGCGAAAGTGTACTCAGCGATTGCAGCACCTGCCGTTTCAGGGCCATCTTCATTTAAGGTATCCAAAAGTCTTGGGATGAAAACTTTCAGCTTTGCTGTTTTAATAATATGGCGTACGCTGGTTCTACTAATCCCAGTCTCAAGTGCACATTGCTTTGTGGATTTCTGCGGTGATTGCTCAAAACGTTCCAAAACCATGGCCGAGGACGCAGGGATTGTACATGAGTCTCAAATTTGTCTCGAATGCGTGCAATTGTTAACTCGCGTTGGCGATTCTGTTCTGTGCATACGTCTCCGTTTTCTTTGAACTTCAAGAACATTCTCGGTTTTCAAATACCGTTTCAAAATTGCTTTCCGCTGTTCAAACGATAATATTACCTCTATTTTGTTATAGCAACGCTAGAATAACGTAATGTGAGTCACATCTGTTTACAGAACATCATACGATGTTGACTTCATTTTTTCATTAATGATTTACGATAATCTTGGATTCGTTTGTATACTTGCCTCCTATACCCAAGATCGCGGGTTCGAACCCGGCCAGGACCGATGGATTTTTTTCGGGGCGTAAAAATCCTAAGTATGGCTTCCTTCGGAAGGGAAGTAAAGCCGTGGGTCCCGTGTCGTACATTTACGGCACAAAAAATAACCTCAAGCCTGAAAGAGAGGCCTCTGAGCAAAATTTGTCGGCTGTTTCACGCCCTGAGTTGAGTGGGACGCTGATGACCTGAGCTGTTAAAGAGCGTCCATAAATAAATCACTTAAAAAAAAAAAGGATTCGTTTGTTTACCTGTCACGTAGCAACGCTATCATAATGTATGAGTCACATCTGTTTACAGAACATCATACTACACATTTCTGTTGTTTTTCGGTTCAACTTTGAAATATATTAAATAAATATCTACTGTGAAAGTGTGTATACATTTTTTGGTATCCTCGGTACACGCACATGTACATCGCACAAATGAATTCATTCACGACTATACTTATATAAAGGCATAACTAACAAAAACAATTAGCATACAATTTACTCTCAATGAAAGCACCAACTAAGCCACGAACTCACAAGCACTCACGGACAAAGTCTTCCTCAAACTAACTACAAGCTGCTAACCGCATATGCATTATATGGCCTGATTTCTCCCAGTATGCAGCTGCACTCTGTCGGGTAATAGCTTAAATAGCCTCATTGCACATGGTCTTCCAGAGGCCGTACGGTTGTACCTCATGTACTTTCAAGGTACGGTTCCATTTTGGTTGCATTTTGCAAGGAATTTAGTGATTGGCAAAACTAAGATTTATCTACGTTTCATTCTTTCGTTTTCTCTGCAATATTTGCATTACAAAACTAATATTCTATATATGCGCAATACATGTTCATTTTCTCCTCTAATTCTGCAGTTAAAATTAATATAATTTCTCTTAATTGTAACCGATTCTGACCTGCCGAACTTAGCGTGAGCACATTTAGGCACTCAATGACTGTCTGTGAAACAAAGGGAGCCATTTTCAAAAGTAATGTAGGTATAAAGTGTTTGTAGCACGTTTCGAGTAGTCAGGTGGACGATTGCGTTTAACAATTTACCCTCCTGATCCTATCTACTCTATACGTATTCAATACTTTATTTTCCTAAACCTTGTAGCCTCATGAAAAGTGCGTCATTCATTGTTATTTTTCCCAAGTTTCCATTTTTCCCAGATATGTTTGTTTCACACAATCAAATGCAAGCTTTCTAAAGCAAATATTCCCAGTTATTTTTTAATATATTCATTCCGAATGTTTCCCTTTGACCGCAGTTTTTCACAAGCCTTTGTACCTTGTACCCAAGCTCAGATTTTATTATTCATGATTCTAGCTTTATATCTGTACCATAACGTGAAAAAACGGATCCACGTTTCTTTATATTTTCCATTATAGTTTCTAGTTTTTATTTTCACATAACTTCTCTATTATTTATGAGCATTTCCCGAAAGCATTATTTAAGTTTTACGTTGCACCTATGCATTGCGCTTCATGGTGGAAGTAAATAAAAACAGCTGCTCTAAATTATCTTATGGGATTTTCCTTTTCAACGTTATAGTTTTAAACTTCTATTTGATGCGCTTATATTTTTGAAGCAATTGAAAATGGAATCTCTTTCCTGAACTATTGACAACCTTTATACCAATGTTAAAACTTCAAAATGTTTCTTTGGATGGCATTCCTAGTTATCATATGAAGTATACAGGTGCATACTCATAGTGTGTTTAATTATACGCTCTAAGGCTTAAAGATAGAATGATAAATGCCCCTACCTGTAAAGGCCAAGTGATTTTTTCATTGGTCGGGTTGAAAACTCAAAATATTGTAGTTATTAAAAATATTTTAGGGTGTAACGAGGATTTTCTATAGCTATGTCACCAAAACTGACCGTTATGAGTAGAGAACAAAGCACACGATATGAATATGACGAAGTACCTTATCTCAAATACACCAAACGTTTTCTCAGCAAACAACTTTTTAAAATCATTTATAACATTTGATACAGTATTTATGAGCTGCCACCTCCATATTTAATTAGATTGATTGTAACAAATGATTTTATGTAACTTCGTTACAGCCAAGTATAATGTCATTTTCCTGTACAAATGTTGAATATTGTATATAAAATGTTATTTTCTTACCAAGGAGTAGATAGCTACCCACAGCCATAAAATCTAATCTAGGAATTTCTGTTGCCTTTTGTAACCATATTTGCAAAGAACCCTGGAGCCAGCTGTTTACTAATATTCTGTTAGAAAATTTCTTAAGCGGGGTAGGTCATAAAAACGTTTGGCGACTATAGGGACAGGACTTTAACCTCTTCAAGGGAAGAAGCCATCCGCTGCATCGAAAAATAACCATGTTTACTTAGTCTTACAATTTTGAAGCCCGCAGTCTGGCAAGAGTATTCAGCGAGACAAGGTCAGTGGAAGGGCTTTTGTATTAGTTCCGATCAAGTGGTGGAAAGCGATAGTTAGTATTGCAAGAATTTAGTGCATGATCTTTATTAGTTAAGTACAATAGTTTTTGTACAATAGTGTAAGAACAATAAATTGTGTTCCATCTTCCATAAGGGAAAATATTATTAACCTCGAACACTCCTTCCCCTATGGTCACAGGACCATAAAAGTATTCAGCATCAGAGGCAAAACTGTAAGACAGCGGTAGCCATCGTCGGAGAGGAAGGAATTATTTACCCCAAAACCTAACAATTCAAATTTCCTTTTTCCAAAATATTTCCCTCCATCTATTACACATTTAATTATAATCTTCCTTTAATTAATACCGCTGCACATTTTAGTTGTGATATAATCTGATATAGCACTTACAGCCCGACTCATCTTTAGAATGTTCCACAGATAGACAATGCTACCATCACGCGTGCACTCTTTAAGTCAGCAGATATTAGGTTCAAAAGTTTCAATAATGTACTCTTTCTCCTCTTGCACTTTCCCTAGCTCCAAAAGAATTGGTGCAAAACTGAAAAAAATATGCAAATAATAAGATTAAAATCAAAATAGCAACTATCTAAGAGAAATTACTCATCCGGTGGCCAATCCTGTGGCATTCACTTACAAAGGCTACAAACCGAAAATACCGTAGTATATGTGCAAAAATCACAGCATAAGGCTGATCATTTTCATTAAAAAATATGCAATAAGTTATACGTACTTTAAAATATTATACGTTATATATTGATAATGGTGACATCTCTTAAGAACTATTAAATAGAATAGTACTGAAGTTACCTCATGAAAAGAGATTAATGTGCCTCTAAAAGTTTTAAAATACATATATACATTTTCTAACCACCCACTCGTCCATTATCATGCAGTAATCTGCAGCAAGGATATTGCCCCAGAGCTATGCTCCATTCGGAAATAAGAGGAGTGTTCAATATCTTATCGTCCTGAGCGTGAAAATATTTTTTGTTTTACTTTTCAATTCATTACACTGCATTGACTTTTCCTTCTATGATTTTAACCCCTTATAAAATAGAACTTCTCTTGGTCTAATGAATGAATGGTGTTTAACGCCTGTTTTTAGCTACAGGGGTACCACAGGCGATGGACCCAGATAATACATGAAATGAAATGATATGTTGGGAAAGTATTTATTTTTAAGAAAGGAATTGTTCCAGGCCTAAGTTTAGGGTACCTCCCCGGCATTTGTCCTTTATGAGGACTGAGGTAAACTTGGAAAAAACCTCAGTCAGGGAGGACGGTCCTGGCGGTATTCGTACCCAGACCTCCCGCTCACGAGTCCGCGCCTTAACGACCTCGGCCACCCGTGGAGGTTTAATTGGTCTGCAAAGCAGAAATTCTTATTCACCTTGTCATCTTCATCACTTCAAAAACGCTGTGCAAGAAGATTTCTTTAAAACTTTCAGCTGAAGCCGGAAATAAGGCTGCCTTCATTAATTTAATAACTAAAGGCTGCAGAGTTATATTTATAAAGGCATTAGATTTGATAAGGGTAATTGTAATATATGTATAAGGAGACATTTTAGAGATAGGTATAACAGAAATTGAAATAATTTGTAACTTATGTGTAAGTCATTTGACAGGTGATCGTATTTTACAAAAGGGTTTTTGTATACATTTTGTAGTAAAGATGTTAGAAAGAGACAGATGTATACCTGACGCCTCTCCACTGACCGCTTCTTAGACAAGGCTGAGGAAAAGGTAAACTATCTTTTGTTAGGTCACGAACCTTCTGCCTAGGAAATACTTAGGAATTCACAATAAGAGAAACACGTGGCCGTAACGGGACAGTATTTAACAAAGTCAGACGTAGCAATAATTTAAGAGAAAATGAAAATGTCAGAACGGGGACGAAAATTTTTTATTACAGGAAAGCCGAAAACAGCCCATCAACGCGTGCGTTATCTCTGAGAACATTTAGAAATCTACAAACTAAGGAAGGCAAAAGATTATCAATAGAAATCAGAATGTAAGGAAAGTGCCGAAATTTACGACAGGCTGTTCTTGGAAAATTAAAGCTCGTGGGAAGACATTAGAACAGGGGGGAAAGAATAATTCTAGCCAATGGTCATCGGATAAAAGTTAACGAATCAGGAGAACTTATATACAAATAAATAATTTTTAGGATAGCCAATGATGAGCATACAACATGGAAATAGGATAATATACGAGGGAATTTAATTTAGCGAGAGGCGTGGCGATGTGGTAGAAAAACTGGAGTACAGAAGTCAGAGGGACATTCACACTCGCAGAAGTCAAACACTCGCACATTTCGCACATTCACAATCACAGATTTACATTCACATATTCATACATTCGCAGATTCAGACATTCATTCAGGCGAGACACGAGAGAATTCACTCCAGAGATATACGGAAGCCAGCAGCATAAGTCACACGAAAGCAATCCGCCTGTCACACGAAAGCAATCAGTTTAAGTCTTTTCTAAAGCCAGTCTAATTGAGTAGCGAAGTCAGCGGCGAACAGTCAGGAAGTAGCCCCAATATTTTACATGTGAATAAAGTATTTTAAACAAGTCAACCTGGTGTATCTTTTGGGCTACACATTTCTCGTTCCCGTGGATCTATACTCGAAACACTCCAGTGGACCCTGAGATCAAATTCAACAGAATTAGAGCAAAGGCCACTTCAGTGAGCAGCCCGAGCCGAAAATCCAGATCACGACCACCAGCATCCAACATACGCCTACGCCATCATCCCACCGCACCCTTTTATTCCTGCTCCACAGCAGAGAATAATCCGAAGAGCCAAGTCAGGACTATATAGTGCATGGCTCACCTGCTTAAATCACTTTCTTTAAGGCAGCCTGAGCTTTGCACAGGTACATTGTTTAGCAGGAACAGCAACCTGGATCCCACCTTGTACTAATCTTAAACATGAGCAAATGTTCAGGAATTATTTTCAAACTGTACCCTCTGAAATGCACCCTTATCTACCAATCGGAAATTTTCAATTCCTCTGAAATTAAATACTGAAATTTCTTGCACATTTCTACGAAAACTTCCGAGTGTAAAGGACGTCTTGAATTAACCTGAAATATAAATAATTGGCTTAGACACCCCGTAATAAATAATAATTTATAATAATTTATAATAATAATAATAATTTATTATTATTTATTATTATTGCCAAGTAATATGCATATAACAGTCACAGCTGCAAGGTTAAATTTATCTCATGTACATAATTGTAAGGTTATTTTTGTTCCATGTGTTGTAATTGCAATGTTATATTTGTTTCCTGTAATAAGATTGTAGCGTAATATTGGTTTTAGTAAAATGTGTCCGACTATTATGAGATACGAGGATACTTTCTTTGCAAACATGCGATCAGACCCAAAAAGCCGTTAAGGTGACCTGAGCTAAGAATACAGAACCTGTTATATATTTGGTAAACAAAACCGCCCACAAATACTTCCTGGAGGAATGAAGGCTGTTTCCTTGACAAGCGGGGTTCCTTTAGTATACTACAGAAGTTTGTTTCTATTACATTGGGTAAGGGTAGAGGTAATAAACACGTTATGTCGATACAGGGGTGAATAGACAGACCTTTCAAGGAAGAAGCGACGTCATTTTGATACTTTCGAGATGTAAGTTATGTAGGCATGAATCAGGAAAATAAGAAAGATCGGAGGGAAATATTATCCAATAAAGCGAGAAGTTGAGGAATGATATTCCAGATATTTCTTAAATCATATTTTAAAAGAATGAAGATAGCTTCGGGAGACTGACGGACTACCATGTTTATTTAAGATTGTGATTTTATGGTCCAGCATCAGCATTCATTTTAGTTCAGATCAGTTCTCAGAGAGAGTTCCGTTCAGCTCGGTTTCCAGCTAGAGTTCTCAGGAGATCCCAGTTCTCAGTTCGCTTGTCTTCAGTTCTTAGGAACCAGCGTCAGTTTTTCAGCGTGAGAGTTTAGCGTCAGTGAGTCAGACAGTCAGGCATCCCATGCCAGTAACTCGAGTTTAAGTCTGTGAAGTTTAAAACTGAAAAAAGTTATTTTAGACAAAGTTTTATAAATGATTGTGCTTAGACTGGAATCAGGGGATTTAGCTGCTAAGGTAATGTGTCAAAGAGTCAGTACAGGAGAACTATAGAAAGTGTTGTACTAGCTGGTTACAATGATGCTAAACACGTATTAATAATTACGCCCTCATCATTGTCAGTTTTACTCGTGAACTTTTGTATTGACGGGGAACGAACAGTGCATCAGAAAAAAAAGCCGCGGGCGAAACATCGTTGGTGACCTCATTAGGGAACTGTAATGGTTATGCGAAAGTGACATAACACAGCGTCTCAAATTCTCCACGCAGTAACCGAGTCCTCTTCCAACACAATAGGCAGTGAACAATAAAATTCAGTTCATCACTCAAATGTATTTATTCCATTGTCAACATCCAAGTAATATCCCTTTCCTTGTTATCTACGGATAAACCAGCTTGAAGAGTCTAGCCGGCGCAATTGTAAGACAGCGGGAAAGTCACCGAGGAATGAGAAGATATCATCCCTGAGATAAGAACCACCAATCAATCAAACACCAATATCTAATCATTAAAAAGCTTCTCCATTAATTAACGATGAATCAACCAATAATTAATTATCTCTGCAAACTCTACCCCATTTATACTCCAAAATATTACTGTGTAATATGCTGGTATAGACTCACCATAAACTGCAACCATGTATGTATTTATGGATCTCCATTCCCTCATTTATGAGAATTTTTATCACAGAACGGTGCTCCAAATCACGCAGTTACTTGTTAGGTTTACAAGAAGACTTTCCAGACAACCTTCCTTTTCTAATGTTACACTTGCACTGAAATGAGACTTGAAACATATATCAGCATACACAGACTAGTTTCAACATGTTCACAGGTTTTTTCGTACACAGGTAGTACACATTACTGACACTTCTTTTGTTGTCCGAGTCAAATTCAACTATACATGTCACAATCATTTCGAAGTTCAAACATGAAAACGATTGGTATTATAGCTGCGATTGCAGGACTCCTATGCTACTTTAGTTCAATTACATGTGAACTAATAGCAGAATTCAATCAGAGACACATCGTTTGTCATTGTTTTGAGGAAACTTTAAAATAAAAAACAGGGGTAAGTTAGTCTCTCTTATCAAGAGTAATTAAACACATCCTGCGAGACTGGTAATAAACAGGATAGGTCGAACTGACCGTAAATGCTGAAACAAACCCATTGAACGAGAGATTTTATTGCTCATAAAACGAGTCATTCGCTTAATACCTTTGTGTGGATTTTTTGTTCGGTTAGAAAAACTTTTCTCAATTCTCTTTATGCCCAATAGATTGCTGGCCAAAGGCGTTTTTAGAGGAGAATGATCATTATATCAGCGTCTGCTTTATTTCATCTCGAAGTTCAGTAATGGGTTTACATTTAGGAAAGTCGTTAACGGAGGCATTGCACGCCAAGCAGCAACCATTTATTAGTTTTAAGAATGTTAAACATGACTACCGTCGCCATTTCTGTATTCTTATATTCTCTCATAGCACTAAACAGCAGCGTATACCGGCATTTTCGCAGTTACCTATTTGAATTTATTACCGAATGCTTCTATATCTCAACTATACATCTTAGGAAGGAACATGGAATTTTTCAAGTGCGAACCTTCATTGGAAAGCATTACTTGGCCAATTCTCACTATTTTTAAAAAAGTACTATTTTAATACAATTTAAGATAGTCAAAAGTTTAATACAGGTCCATAATTCCATTATGCTTTTAGAAATTGTCGAACTCCTTGCGTCAATTGTTTTGTTTCTTTTGCTATTTATTAGTAATAAATAGTAATTAATATTGTACTCACTATCATAGTAGAAGCTCGAAGTGTTCTCCCCCCGCGGTAAGACATGCCTGAATCGTTTTAACATGAATTTGAGGCACTCGCCGCTATTCGTACTCCCGAATAGTGTAAACTATCTCCAGGATATTTTCTTTCAGGGCCTACATGGGCTTTCAGATAAGCTGTGTTTCTATAAGGATGAAGATGCAGTAGCGGAGTCGCTGTATACTCGTTGCCGACGGATACACCAACTTCTGGGCTAATCGCGTTAAAGAGTTTGGAGGAGAAGTTACTTACCGACAGCCAATTTCATCAAACTTCTCCTCTCCGGTTTTTTGTCTCGGCGTCTTGTCAGTGAAAAAGCATTGGGTTCAAACCTTGTTCAATTTGCAAATTGCACTTCCCAATGGAGATGTTACTCCTGAAAATGTAGCACGAAATTCTCTACTACAATAAGACTCATTTTGTACATTGATAAAATAATATTTTTACTCTAACTCACCTCATTGTCAGCTTACTCAATAATGCACAAATACATTATCGAAAGCCCAATGCGTACTTCCTATAAAAGTGCGACTGAAACAGCTGGCGTGATAAACATATTGAGCAAGACCAGTTTTCCGCTTCAGATGAACTTTAACTCCAGTCTTACCAGCAATTGCACGTCCACTGAAAGTCAACGGTTTCTCATTAGTTTATGCAACCTGCGAATGCTTAGCGAAATGAGTGTAAGGTATAACCACCATATTCGGTTTACTGCGGTTATATTTTATTTTGCCAATTATTAGCCGATCAAAGTGCCTCTCCTGTTCTGATAGTTCTTGTATTCTTCTGTCTGTGGCCATTACGGCAGGAGTTTACTCTGGTATTTTGGTAAAAAGAAGAAGAAGAAGAAGAAGAAGGCTCAATTCATATTCTTCTTTGTAATATTGATGCAGTATAACTATAGAGCATAAAAAAGTTCCGGTCAAAGTTAGTTAACTCCTATAGGCTCATACATGGCTGCATATTTTAGCAAAGTATTCTTTATATTGATATATTTATGTTTAATGTTTGTAGGAGAATAATAATCTTTGGTTGAAAAAAAGTAATATGTTGTTACGAGGGCTATCATTTAAGTTGTAACAAACGCCCACTAGGTGACGCTATGGAGATATGTCATTACTATTTTCTAAAGAGTTGACATTTGTTATTGTGAAAAAAAAAAAATGTTACAGCTTAGAAAATGAAGTAGTAGTTTGTTTATAGTGAAAGTTTAAACAAAAAAATTAGGGGAAAAAATGGAAATTTCCCGTGAAAGGATTTCGTTGGATGATTTTTTTACGATTTAATTAAAGCTAATTCAACAGCAATACATAAGTGTGCTTCGTTCCACTTTCATAATGAAGTTTTTCATTAGAAAAGACTGTTTATAATTGGTGTGAAGAATTTCGTAGTGGTCGTGTGCCTGTCAATGACAAATTTCGTGAAGGTCGACCAAAATCTGCTGTTATTAAAGTAAAAAAACACATCGATGATGTGCGCAACATGTTTGAAGATGATCGGCATGTGACTTACAGTGAGATAGAGGCATACTTAAGCATATTGAGGAAGGCAGTATATTCGATTTACTGTGAAAAAGATCTCTTCGCGAAGGATTCTGCACAATTTGACTGAGGCTCAAAAAAAAAAAAAAAAAAGTAAAGAAGTAAACAAAACAAAAAAACATTGGTGTTAACCAGTGTAATGAAATTCTCAAAAAAATTCCACCAAGGAAGTGCAAAATCCGTATACAAAATAACAAGTGACGACGAAACTTGATATATTCGTATGAACCGGAAAGTAAACAACAATCTATTTGGGTGTTCCAAGATGAAGCGAATCCCACAAAACCAGTTCATTCACGAAGTAACTCCAAGAAAATTATCGTTTTGTTTCTTTGGTTGCACTGGACATGTCGCAACCATTTCTTTAGAGGATCAAGGAAAGGTTAATACTGGATGTTATACAACAATTTGTTTGCCAGAGGTCGACGAATTCAGGAAAACCAACCGAAAACGTCGCATCATTCTTCATTATGACCTTGCCAGCTCTCACACAGCACGTCAAGCAATTGATTATTGAAGGAGTAAAACATCGAATTAATGTCTCATTTCCCGTGTTCGCCTGATTTATCGCCTAACGACTTCTTTTTGTTCCCGAATGTCAAACAAAAAATACCTGGACAGCGATTTTTATTACCTTAAATTGTTGTTGAAGTCTTTAAAAACCATGTTTTTGAGATACCAGTTTCAGAGTGGAAAAAATTTCTATACTTGGTTTGAACGCATATAAAAGTGTATTAATCTTAATTGCGAATATTCTTGAAAAACAATAAAACAGTTTTTTTTTAATTCTTTCCTAGTTATTGTAACAACTTTAAAGGTAACTCCTTATGCGTCATTTAGCCCGGTTTCGTTAAAATGTGTTTCATTTCACAACTTTTTTAAATTACCTTCAGAATTAAATAACTTGTAAGTCTGCACCATCTACAACTAGTTCCTCAAATAAAAGCAGCAACAGGTAGAAAGTTCAAACGGGAACCTATAGCTTTATATCTGCTTGTTTTATATTTCTGTTCAAGATGCCGATGTAGGTATTCGGTCTTCTAGGAACAATTACTAGGCAGCCCTCCCAAATGAAGTGTTTTCTCAGTTATTAATGGCAAATGCCGCAAACCTACCTGAAATTTAGCTTGGATCTGTTTGCCATATATATTTCCACTTTATAATTTCATATCTTGCACCATCAATGTCCACCGACTGGAATGGTAAAATAATAAAAATGCGTGTACACTGTTAAAAAACAAGCAATTGGAGTAAAAATAAAACAAAGCTTGAATTAATTTCTTTCTTTATTTTCCTTTCATAAGCTTTAAATGTTTCATTTCGACGTTGATAAAGCTTAGAGATTTATTAAATTAAATTAAATAAGAAATATTGTTACGGATGATTCTGGAAGCTGATGTAGTCTAAAATGTTGCACATCTTTCGAGAAAAAGCAACATTAAAAAAGGAGAACTAATCTGGGCTATTGACCCTTAGCTTGCATACTTCTGGGGCTTAATCCAAAGAGCACGTATAATGTGAGATGCCATATTTTGAGGAAACCAGCGTGTATAAAACACAGCTAAACGTAGAGGTTATAATTTACAACTAATGGATACTATTTAAGCATTCTGCTATGCGATCAGTTTTGTGAACCCCCGGCCTATTTTACTCATGGGCGAGTGCGCGGTTCCATAGCTGGTTAGCCGGCCAGACGAGCCTTGGTGTTTAGCGGGAGGGTAAAACAATAAAACAAACTAACCATACAAAATACACTAACCAATTTAAAAGGCTCATTGGTTATCAAATTATCAAATGAGGTGTTTAAAATCCCGCCTTCATCCTGCACATATTCTTTGTTATCTCTTTAGGACATTATCCATTACTTGTTATAGTTCATTTTGAGAAAACCGGAAAATTCCTGACCAATATTATCCTTGAGTTCTTGATTCGTGTGCGGATTCATCTTGTAAACGGCATTTTTAAATTAATTCGAATGTAAACAGTATGAAGAATTCGCCTCATACATCCTGTTTCAGTGTCCAATCCTGGCAAGAAAAATATTTACCTACTCTTCATATAAGCAGGAAAGAACTCGGAATGGACGCCAATATTGGAACCAAAATTCTGGAACTTGTTCAAGGAACACATTTTGGAAAACAATGAAGACGGTTCTCGCAATGATAAGCCTTATAGAATGACTAGCAGCAATTTCCACGACACCTACCTACCTACCTACCTACCCACCTCAGGGATGATGATAAAGATGATGATGACGACGATGATAATGATGATGAGGATAACAACAACAACAACAATAATAATAATAATAATAATAATAATAATAATAATAATAATAATAATAATAAAATGCAGACTATTAAATCGGGGGACCGAGGGGGCCACAAATACCCACTAATAACCCTGTCTTGTGGAAATGCATTGTGAATTGCCGTTATGGAATTATTTGCAGTGTAAGCAGTGACAGAAGTCTGTTGAAAAAATGCATGGTCACGCTTCTTGTTGGATGGGTCTATAAAAAGGGGAGTTAGAATGTTATTCACATAAATAACAGAATTAATTGTATGTTAAAAAGAAAATGGTCCTATAATTCTTTCACCACTGAGTTAACACAAATGAATCCTACATAAAGACACGTTCTGCCGTTGTAAACACATGAAGCATAATACATGTTATGTATACTGTCGAATTAAGGAACAAATAACACAATACACGACCGGGAACAGCTGCACTATGATTGCGGCAGTCAGCAAGTAAGCAAGCAGGTTTGCTGTCCTTGTTTCCATGCGGGAAACGAGGATGGATCGCTCTTAGGAAAAACCATAGATATAATAGAAATTGATGTATCCGCAACATGCAGCTAAGTTTCTTAACCACGTTTAGCATATTGGGTTATAAACACTTATAATTTTATCACTGCAAATAATTCTATGAGAGCAATTCACAACGTGTTTCTATAAGATATTAAAGTACGCAATTTTCATTTATGTCACACCGATGCTGTATTTGGATTAAACTTCCATTAATATAATGTTTGACCTCAAAGTAGGTAGGGTGAGTTTATGAAAGTTTATTAACAACTGCGCCAGCGAATTATATAAAAACATCTATAATACTGAGCTAACATTTTAAAAGCTAATAAGCCACCGCTGAGGAAGCACTGTATGTACACCAGTGGCGCATCTATTACACCATAAATAAGTTTATTTATTTAATCTTAGCTACCAGTAAATAAAATTAGGACAATGTAGCTAAGCAAATATAGAATATAAACTTACATTAGAATCATTCATTCTTCTTACGCTACATTTCGTCATTTTAGGAGCCTTGTGCTATTAAAACCAGGATATGTCTCATTGAATAAACACTCAATTATCGTCGTGGCTCAGTTGCCCACAGTTTTGTTATGTTGCTCTTTGGTGGACTTGTATACCATCTGCTAGGTAATGTGAAATGAAAAAAATAGTGCCAATAATTAAATTCGTCTGTGGGTGTTCACTTATGATTCATTTGTCAGTACATAATTCGCTCGCGATTTAAAGAAATTGTTAAAAGGGAAAACTTCAGCCGATGACTGAATCGGGGATTTATTAAAATTCATAAACATCGTGAAACGGGAAAACGAATAGGACTTACTATGTTCACAGAAGACATTGAATATCGACTGTACAAGCCCCTTAAAATATTTTCGGCCTGCATTTCAGAATACTACAGGTATAAGTTGTAGTTATGAATGAAATAAAATGTATTAATGATGGGGCAAGGAAGTTGGGGGTCCTTGGCGCCGTAAAGCTATCTGGTATGTAACTTCTCAGGGTAGGAACTTCAACAAAACCTTACCCAAACAGTTTGACCTGACAGGGAATCCAATGCAGAACCTTCGGTCCCAGACTAGGCCCGGGTACTGACTACTTACTGAAATTAGGTTAAAATCTTATGCAATGACTGTGATGCAAGAGCTTATACCGGGTGATCCTGTAACCAGAAAACGATTTGACTCAGTGCATGAGGTAGAAATTGATTCAAACCTGTTTATCCCTGAAGAAGTTCGGTTCCAGTTACAAGGAAATGTTGATTCGGCAAGCTGTCAAAACTAGAATTCCAAAAGACCAATCTATAACACGAGGAACTCCTTCCTGACCTTCCTCCTCATAAAGAGAGTATGCCGGAGTTTTTTTTTAACAGGTAAAAGGCATAAGTGACATTCATTTTACTAATAATCTTTTCTAAATTAACAGTGAAGCAACAACGTGGTTTTGCATTTTTTTCCTTGGTAACCTTCGACGGCACATACAACCAACGTTCCTCACAGGAAATTGTCGAAGTTCTCGGATTATTTAGTATTTATATAGCCCAATAAATCCCTCGAACTACTGTTCTGTGATTATTTATGGGATAATGAATAGATAAAGTGGGTGGGCAGATCAACACAACGTATTGGAACTGAACAATAACGTATCACGTCAATTTCTCAAAGACAATTCAAAGAAATAGGTAATTTCCTAAGAAAATACCAGAAATGCGTGACAAATGAAGGCACGCAGTTTAATATTTTTTTGCGAAACTTGAATGAATGCGTGGCTTTATAGATGCAAATAATATTTTAATTATTATGATATTTTATGACTTTTAAGTTAATTTAGGAGAATATAAAACATTGGAAATGTTCTCCGTGCATTTAGGAATATTTTTTCTCTGCAGGCTGCCATTTATCGGTGGTTTTCGGAATTCAAGGAAGTAAGAAGCTCCCTTGAAGATGAAGGTTGCGCAGGACGGCTCTCTACATAAAATGAGATGAAAATAGAAAATATATTCATTGTACATATTCCCATATTCAGCTCTGAGCACTGGGTCAGTAGCAGTAAAACGTTTTTGAAAGAAAAGATTCGTGTAAGGAAGATCCGAAATCGCTGGATTTCTCGCCATCTCACATATGAACATTGCTGCCGGAAAATAACACAAAAACTTTAATGGGGAAAGATCGAAGATTCATTTTAAACATCATAACAGGAGACCACTACCCACTACCACTACGCGGCGGGCCCAGATTCGATTCCCGATTAGGTTCCAGATTGAGATTTTTCCAGAAATTTCTCTCAGGTCTTAGAGAGAATGCATGATAAACTTACGCCACAATGTCCTATGAGCTCCTTTGATAGAACTATCATGATTCATCCCTTTTCCCAGGCAGTATTTTTGGGATAACGTAGCAGCGACCTCCAGGCATCCTAACTTCAGATGTACGCTACACTTACGCTAGACTTAGAGAGCATCTGGAGTCCAAAAGGAGAGTGCTGATTTTGGAAAAAAATCATACAATAGGTGACGAAAACCAGATGTTCCAGCATGTTCCAGAAAATAAGTGATAATCGTAGGTGCGTGTCAAGAGCATACCACAACAAGTGAGAAGTTTGGGCAAGAAACTAAATTACTCTATCTTCTAAGCTAGTGACCATGTTACGAAAGTTATGCTTGAGAGACAAAATGCAGCTAATGCTAGATGATCTTCCCAAATTCTTAACATCTAAATTACTTTTAGAGTTGCTTCGATTTTTTTCGTGGTTACTTTATTAATTGTTTACTTGAAAACAATCAATGTCTTAAAATGTTATTACAAAATGGGCACTGTGTTGAACACTAGTCTTTATTTACTTTTACAGGTATTATTTCCTTGAAGGATTGTTAGCAAAATGCTGTTTAGAAGAAATAAAATCTTGATAAAAATTCATTTGCGAAACTAATTTTAATATTTGCAAATATACAATCAATTACTAAGATATATTTTGCTAGCTCCAATTTCGAAACGACCAATTTTTAAGTGTATAATTATTTTATTGCCACACATGAATTTGTTTATTGGGAATATTCATATTTTCTTAACGAACGTTTTAATTTTGCAATAATTTTAATGTAATTTCTTTAACAGTAGTATCGGTAACTCTGCTTTCTCACAATCTCATCAGCAAAAACCAAACAATCAGTATTCACTCAATTTTGATAATAATATTACATCAAGTGTTCATTTATCAAACTAAATAGTTTAAAACCCCGTAAAATACAAATATTCGTGTATTTCCGTTAAATTTCGTTATTTCCAAATTAATGTAGCCTTACAGCATTTAGAGCTTCAATTCAACATTTTATTCTTGGAATTATTTATTTTAATATAATAATACTAATTAAAATATATAACGATGCGGCAATTTATAGCATAATTCACTCTTAATTACTATAAAAACAACAATTATATCACATTTGTTGCTTTGCGTTATGAAATATTCCAGAGGCATTAGTTCCTATCCGACATTTGGTAATATGTTTCCTTTAAAGCAGTTGTCAAGAATGACATTCTTCAAATATTTATTACATAAACCGGTGATAAATGTTCAAAAAGAGCTGTGAAAACAGAACCGTGTTTATTTTCATATTTTCACCATTTTTATGACAAGCATATTTATGACAAGGTTTTATACAGGTATATATTCTTAAAATAATAATTTATTTTACTATTTGTGTATGTTATCAGTTTATACCCATTAATTTTCCCTTGCAACTTTACAGGTTAGCAAGAAATTTACAATATTTAAATATATACCTGGATTAATGTCATATTAATATTCCTCTTCCCCCGTCAACTTCCTTGTGTGTTAACGCGTCTTTGTTTTGCAAGCTTCAATCACAAGCAGTACACCAAAATGTTTTGACCTTTGAACACTGATTGGCAAAGTGAATAAAGTAAGTAAAATATTTTTGCATGTTAAAAATTAAACACTTTTGATATGCAAAATGACACTTTTTCGTACTAAAGTTTAAAAATCAGAAATTTTTGGCGCTTAAAAGTAAAAATATTTTGAAAAGCTTTTATGTTTTGAAAGTGAACCAAATTTTTGAAAAAAAAAAAATGTTTACAAAGTTAAAGAGGTAACTCAAAAACAATTTTTTTCTTTTGAAAACCCGTTTTTGATAAATAGAAAAAGTAAATGTAAAGTAAAAGAGGGTTATTTTAATTTCAGATTGCAAGGAAATTATAATCATTGATTTCATTTTTTGTTTTGAAAAAAGTGAGATTGGTCATAAGTTATGGCACTTATTTATTTTTTTTTTTTTTCCTCGCGAAAAAGGGACTACATGAAAAATATAAGATATACGATTGAAGGTGTAAGAGTTTACTTTCGAATGAAACCACCGGATGGTGTTAATGAGCAGAGCTGCATGTCTGAACACGTTCTGAAGTTCAGTTGGTCAGTGACACTGGTCAGGAATAGAGGTCACGAACGGTGAACAACGTGTGTATATAAAGTAGTATTTCTCCGCGGATTTGTGACACAAAAAACTGCAACACTGGACATTCACAGTGATCTCAAGTACTGGATGACACACAAGCAGACCTTGACTGTCATACGCCAGAATGACCATCATTTTGTCGAACGAGTTTGGCGAAACTTGTGTTTGCGTGGTGAAACAGAGCGACGCCATTCACTGGGCTGTCCCTTGAGTTATGGTTCATAAGACCTTCCCCACGTTTCATCAATTGCAATGGTGCGATTCAACATATCCACTTCTGTACCTCACTTAATTGATATGACACCCATTTTGCACACATTTTACGCATGTATACAGATCCTCTCGTAAAATGTGATTCGCTGTTTTAGCTAGGTTTCCTGCTACCTCTTCTAATTCCATAAGTGTCCAACAGCTGTCAGCGCTTAAGCACTGCTGCACCACCATCACCCCGAAATTTGAAGCTGCTGAGACACGGAACTGAGCTCACAAACAAATCATCTGATTTCATTTGAACGTACGTTCCATATATTTTCAATCTTATATCTTAGATTTTTCGTGTTATCCCTTTTTCACGAGAATAAAAATAGTTGCCATAACTTACAATTTTGTCCTCGTACACACAAAGAATTAGTTAGTAGAAAGAAAGATTTATAAGTATTTTAAATTGAAATAAATGGCCTCAGACGCTTCCATGTGGAGCTATAGGCATCAATATGGATCATCATAGCTGCGGTGCAATGTAAGGCTTCTTTTACACTATGCTACACGTATGCGATACAGACATGAAAACAGAATCTTATTTCTTAATTGTAACAATGCCTTGGTATTTAAAACATGGTTGTGAACAAGTTATTTTTAGTTGGTAATCTTGGACTGATATCTGTTTGGTTCTTGAATGAAAGAACTGTTAAAAGGATTCATCTAATTAACTGCTTACCAGAATAAATTGCAACTTTTCATACAATCTTTGAGGAAATTCAATACCCACTGACAACATATTAAGCACTTATTTCTGAATGCTTGCTACCAAAATTTGGAACACTTTTTGGAAGAAGTTCCCTTCCCCAAACATGACATTCCTCATTATTCTCCGCGCATTTTCTTTGTTAATGATTTTGCATAATCGGGATAACGGTTGTTCCACAAAGCAAGTAAATTCTGAGTTGAGTAATAAATGCAGCATTATCTAAAGCACGATCCACGCTTAAAAAGTATTTTATTACGCACAGAAAGAAACACAGCTGAGCATACTGTATGCTCGTGAATGATGCAATTCTTTGCAATGCTTCGTCAGGAGCCTTCGGGCTTAAAAATCCTATGTATGGCTTCCTTCGGAAGGTTATTATTGATTTATTTACGGACGCTCTTTAACATCTCAGGTCATCAGCGTCCCATTCTATTAAGGGAGAGAAACGGCGGACAAATCATGCTCAGAGGTCTCTTCTTTCAGGCTTGAGTTTCTTTTACGTGCCGTAAATATACGACACGGGACCCACGGCTTTACTTCCTTTCCGAAGGAAGCCATACTTAGGATTTTTACGCCCGAAAAAATCCATCCATCCTAGCCCGGTTCGAACCCGAACTTGGGTTGAGAAGGCAAGCATGGTTACCACTACACCACCAGGACCGACTCCTTCGGAAGGGAAGTAAAGCCCTGGGTCCCATTCGTACATTTACGGTATGTAAAAGAACTTCAAGCCTAAAAGAAGGGGCCTCTGAGCAAAATTCATTGGCCGTTTCACGCCCGGAATTGAATGGGACGCTGATGACCTGATTGTTTAAGAGAGTCCGTTAAAAAATTTAAAAAAAATCCTTGTTCCAAAGCCCGAAGAGAAATGTTAAACTGAGCTAATACATTTGTCTTATTTCCACTATGTATAGATGGGCGGTCTGGGGGAGGAGGAGGATATTTGTAGTACTTCCAAAGCTCAAGCCACCATCCCACCTCAGCAGCTTATCTCACCCTGCCATTTTTGATTCTGCAATAGAACCGACGAAATGAAATGAAAGGGAGGGTAGGATTTCGCGGAGTGTAAATATCTACACGATAATTGACTTTGGTGACTTGAGGAAACTACAAATAAAACCAGGATTAGGATAACGCACTCAACGGAAATTGTTACCACCAGAGGCACCCCGTTTGGTAAATTGATCATTAACCTTTCATAAAGATGCGTCTCCGCCTTCTTCACAGAGATGGAAACCATTCCCATTCCTCATAAACCTCCAAGTATCCAAAAATGCGCCTTTATTCGGGGTCTGCAACATGGTATCAAAAAAGTTTCGTGCATATTCAATGTGAATTTCTAAATATTGTGAACCGCCAATGTCCAGCTTTCATTTAATGTAAGGCATGGTATTTCCTAGTAGCTTTCACATATACATCACATTGGGTCCTTGTTATTCCTATATGTGTAATATGTCCTAAGATTGCTGATTTTCTTTATTTACGGACACTGTAAACATCTCAGGTCATCAGCGTCCCATTCGATTCAGGTCGTGAAATGGATGATAAATTTGGCTCTTCTTTCAGGCTGGCGGTTCCTTTTCGTGCCATAAGTCTACAACACGGAACCCATGGCAGTACTTCCGTTCCAAACGAATGCACACTAAACTTTTATCCCTAATAATCCATTTACTCTGACCAGGATTGAACCTGCGATCTTGGGTCCTCGAGGCAAGTACCGTTACCGCTGAACCACCAGGACCGGCGTCTCTTAACATAACTGCCTAAAGACTGTGCTTATATCTCGAAAATAATTATGTTGCGAATTCACAATTACTACAGTTCTTTTAAATTGACGCTCAACGTTCATGCGGGCAACCACGGCGGTGAAGCACGTGCTCCTCTGATCTTCAATGCTCCTGATTAGAAACAATTGGAGCACAGTCTTTGGGTCATTCAGACGTTCTTATGGTGGTATATTGTGAACCGAAGTATTTCCCTTAATTTATGTGCTAATGCAGTTATAATGCTAAAAGGTTAGTACGTAGATTCGTATTTGAAAACAAACACATGTAAAAAATCAAAATGGTAATTTGTAAGAAAACGTCCTGATGTTCCTGCAGTATTCATAATCTTGTGAACAGATTTAGGGAAATGGAATCTGTTCTCGATAAGAGACCGAAAGTAAACCACCATGTAATTATCGAGAAAATACTTGACATAATGCAGAAATGTTAGAACTAAAGAAATTTCTGCGAATGTTTGAACAAAAATAGCAATTTCATAAACCTTGCGTTGGAATGCCACCAAACATTTGAAATTAAATCCGTATAACATAAATACAGTTCATAAATTATAAATAATGTAAATTTCTGCTATTTGGTTTCGGATAATGTTAGGAATGATTCTACTGACCCCCACACGGACGAAGCATGGGCTTCGTTTGAACCATCATATTGCGACACTAAAAACTGCAGTGCAGAAAATCCCGATCTTGTAGACGAAATGCCATTGCACAACCTAAAAATTACTGTATATTGCGCAATGAACGCTTACTGCGCATAAAGTGGGATATATCTTTTATAACAATACAGTGAATGAGCTGAATGCAGTGCTAAGATAACCGCAAATTTATCTGATGAATTATTGTAAATTGGATATAAAGGTGCATTAATACAAAGAAATTCCACTACAGCGCATACAGCTGATCTCTCGTTCTGTTTAATTGAAGACATTTTTAAGCACAGGAGCATTAGTAAAGAATTGTAACCAGCGCGATTCTCAGATCTTATGTATGCGGGAAAATCAAAATCAAATGTATAAAAATACCCCAATATGTTGGAAGAACTGAAATAAAATATGAGAAGAGAGATTGCCACATTTTCACAAGAAGAATTAATGCGTGTAAATGCAAACTTTCTTAAAAGGGGTGAGACTATGTGGAGGCACAAGGAAATAATTTTCAACAACTTCTATAACAAAGGTAGGTGGTTACTGTAATTACAATTTGTATTAGTGATCTAAGGGTTTGAACTGAAGAAATGTGTGCTACCACGTATGAACGTCCATTTGATAACAGTGTAAAAATATTTACATATTTTTGTTTGTAGTTGTTGAAATTTTACCATGCCTTGTGAAACATATTTATATGTGGTAGTCAAATTAATCGTCACCAATATTGAGAATACGCTTTGTATTATTTTAATTATTATTTTCCATAAGCTCATTTAATACGATGGCTGAAAAGAAAACAATGACAAGGTGTTAATGAACATGTTCAGCATATCTAGAAGATTAGCAAAGCTATTCAACACACTTACCGGCACTAGTACACTGTTTGTAGATGGATAAATACATGCTCTTGAGCAGTGGCGTAATTTTGGACCTCCCTAAATAGATGTTTTCAAAACGTGATCAACACGCATGGATTATGAATTGAGATGGCAGAATTACATTTCATACAGGTCTGCGAGAAATCTGTGCAATTAAGCTTTGCCATATCGAACAGTGGTCCGTGGGGTACCAGACTTTCGACAAGAACGCATTAGAGTAAAAGGTGCAACAAGTTTACGTCGTCTGGTCCGTGAAGTGTATTACTCGTATTGCATCATTCATTGCTGGAGGTGGGTCGTTGATGAATAGTGAAGGAGTTAGGCGCAGAAGTTAGAAAAATCCACATTATAGTATTGTAGAGGGTGCTCCTTCTCACAGATTAACTAAAAGAGCTGAGCTACGAATTTCCACTATTTTCCAAAGTATAGCATCAGATGACAAATGCGGCAGGGAATTACACTGAAAGAATATAAAAGTCTCCAGGTTAGAGAATAAATGGCTTGCTACTTGTGAAAATATTTTCATTTCTTTCTTACCAGACCTGAGGGGTCAAGTTTGAATACACGTGACTAGCATTTCTCGTTTTTTAATTTGATAGCTGATATTTTCCCGCTAGCAGAAAGAGAAACTACGAACAAACTCTTCATTCAAATTCTTTATTCCTATCATGGCCCATTGAATTTCTCAGAGGCAAAAATTAAGAGTAACCATATGTATTGTTAATTAGGGCGCTAATAATTGGTAACATTTTAAAACAATAATTACCTATCATGTGTGTATTATGTTCAATGTGAGAAGCACTAAAGCCTGCTGTTTCCCTTAATGAGCGTGTTTTGACAAACAACTTATACACACATGCCAAGGATTTATTTGGCAAATTTATATAAAACAGCGTTTAGACAAAATTCCACCTTAAAGGCAGTTGTGAAAAGTTATTGGTGTTAATAAAATTAGTCTTAGCAGAACTTAGCTAAAGAACGTTGTCAGTTTAATGTGAGGTCGCGGGTGTGAACTAACATTATCTTGGTCGACACACCTCACGTTTACAGAAATTTGTATTGACAGAACGGCCGCAGTAATTCCAAGGTATGCGGAAGAGGAGAGAGCTAACTTCTGTTACAAAACATATACAGTAGTGAGACGGTGTTAACAAACATTTTGATACAAAATTGTTTCCATTAACCAATATAGAAAGTGACCAAGAGATTTTGGTTCACATTCTTTACTTAATTACCTCGCGTTTTTATACTTGAAGGAAAGGGTTGCGGCTAGAACAGGAATTTTCGGTTAAAAATTTGTACAGAGACTGTCATCGAAATAGTGATGAACACCATTAAAACATTCATTATTGTAAATACTTTGTTTCACTGATATAGACTAATACAAGCCTTAAAATCTATATGAGGATTCTCTATAAAATGTATGAAACAACTTGGAGTATAGCAATAGACACAAGATGCAAAAGCAACATCTTAATTTGTGAATTTCGTTCCATAAGTAAAACATTAAACTGTATTTTTTAAAACAGCATTCACGTGCCAGAAATGCTGAAGCATAGGATGATACACTAGAGTAAATAAATGTTTAGCGGAGTTCTTCATCATGAACACACTGTTTCCCAATTTGGGTTCTTATATGTGTCTTTATCCCATAGCGTTTGTTTTGTCTGTAGAAATAGGCACCCAGAAGTTGTATACATTAGATTTTATAGATAATTATCATGTACGTTGTTGAAGTGCATTGGCCAGTTTATTACTCTATGCTCCGCACAAGACTCTGGAAAGATATTTTGACAGAGGGTTATTGAGCTTCTGACTAGCTGAAAATAATTGTAAAATGTTTATCTTAACGGCTGAAAATTTGGGACAGTATGTGAGCTGCAGGGAACAATACGAAAGAGTGGAACGGATTTCAGTGCAAGAAATAGAAATGCTAATCAAGACAATGCCTATAAGCAGAGGTGGGCAACGACGAGCCTAACTAAAAGTTTGCAACCCGCTTCGCTTCCTTGCAAGCGGCATCTGTCATGCAGCATCCATCTATACAGCACCGCGTTCCTTCGCTGTTGTGCTCTGCAGGAATAATATCACTGAGATTTGGCTCGGAGTGGCAATCCTTGCCTAAGAAAGTGTTTGAGCGAATTAAGAACGATGAAGAATTGGACAATTTTCAGAAATTAATTAAAGGCAGAATAACTGAAGAGAAACTCCCGTTTTATACATTTCCAACCCATATGTACCATAACGGTATTGTCAGCGTGTCTACCAGCAAATCCAGAGGTCCATAGTTTGAATTCCATTAGGTCAGTTGTATGAGTAAGATTTTTGCGGAGTTTTCCTTTGCCCTGTAAAGGTAAATTTCAGATAACTTTAATAGTTGTAAACTTTGGACTCATTTAGGCACTCGTTTCATCATTAACTAATCACTTGAGACCTTAATTGTTATAACGAATATAAACTGTAAAAAAAAAAAAATTAAATTATAATAATAATTTCAATTATTTACTATTATGAAAGACAGGTTAAGAAAATAGAGTTATGATGATTATGTTTCCAGTATCTACTACTTTTATAATAAGTTATATACACGATTAATAAAATATGCACACATGCTATTCTAACACGAAAAACCTTCTGAGTAAATACCCATTTCCCCACTGTATTTAGTAAATAGAAGTTATAATATTGGGAAATAGTGCATATTTCTGGCAAATAAACAACATAACAGCTTGGCTGTGCATTCGGGCGATCTATATGTTTGTCTCTGGCTTTAACGAAAATTGATATTAAAATACAATAGACTGATATCTCCAACAGGGCAAAAGGCATCTGCGGGTTGCAGAGACAGCTCTGTTGCACTCATTGGAAGAGCGAACGTTAATTATTGTTTGTTAATACTTATAAATATCGCTTATATACTGCTGGCCATAAACGGTGAACTGTGGAGTGCGAGATTGTAGGATATCATTTCCAGAAATTGGTGCTCTTGTTGGACGAAATGCGTACACAGAAAACGAATATGAGATCAAGATAGAAATAATACACAGACGTGAAAGATCCCAACGGTCCCGTCAACAACCAAACCAGAAGACCGCCATCTTTTCCGCATAGCTACTATGAACATGCATTATGTGTCGCAATTTTAATGGCAAGTAGTGTATGCAGAATTTTAATCCTATAACAAATTTGGAGCTTACAACCGAAACTAGACACGTCCATCAATCCTGATTTTGCAGGAAGCGAAACAACTAAAAATGATTCTCAGATCAATAATATTATTTAATATTTTGTGATCATAATGATGGGTCACTAAATTAATATTGTAAATCCCATTTTATTTTATTGAAAAGGTTTTTGCGCAATTGTAAATATTACGTAGTACTTGTTCAGTTTTGATTGGCATGGTTGGTCTTATTTAGTATTGGTTGGAAATTGCTTGAGGCATTCAATTTAGGTTGAAAATAACAATTAAATTATGCAGTTCGAGTTTGTTTAAATATGTATGCATATTTTGTATTAGTCATTGAACATTCGTCGCTCTCGTTTTCCAGTGTTGCAGGATACATAAAAACAGTTCAAATATTGTAAACAATTAGAAATTTAAGTTCATATAAAATGTGTCATTCATAGACGTATACAACTCTCATACTTAGCCTCTACACATACAAAGCTGCATAACATTCCGTACAGACACATGGCGTTTCAGTTTCAACACCATCCTCATATTCATTGAGAAGGTATTCCCTGTATCAAAACAGGGATTCGTCTCGCAGTCATTCCTTGCCAAATTACTTTTCAAGGGGATGAATAACTCCATTCCCTTTTTCTAGGTCCACTAAATGTACTAATCGGATGCTCCGCAAATTAAAATTATGATTGTTTCACCGTTTAAACAATAAATAATACGCCATTCACTCCTATAGAAGATCATCCCAAAGCATACTTCTTACCCTTTTGCATATTATTTTATTGTAATTTTTTATATTTTGCGTTTCTTGAATTTTCGAATTATCCACTTCCAAACTCTTTAATATCCAGCAATTTCCTCTCCTCTCCTAGGTAATTTACCGTTCAAACTTTTAAATATAGTTCAAAATAGTTTTCCATTGTTGTTAAGATGGGATGTTTTCTTAAATGTCTGTTAATCTCTACCAAACTTCCTACTTGCAGGCAAGAAACTATGCCCTCTTATTCGAAATATTTAAGTTACAGTTTTCACTTGTTGCAAAAAAATTATGGAAAACCTATGTGTGAGGGTAATGTGAAAAAATTTGTTCTGATCTCCAGCAGAGAGTAATCTGTAAAGAGCAAAATCTTTTGGTTTTCTCATGAAGGATCACTGTTGTTCATAAGACAGATAAATTTGACTTTTTCAAGAAGTGTAATTGGCTTGCAGACCTCTATGAAAAAAGGCTTTCAAGGCGATGTGTAAAAATAAGTTGTTTAAAAAACAATACATTGGAATGCATTCATAAACGACTTGTTAAGCATTGATTGAAACGAAGTAAACATTTTATTTCTTAGTTTTCAATGAATGTGTTAGGTTTTGGCCGAAAAACCTTATTCCAACGAAAAATTTCTTTGGATTTGTTCAAGTTTTATTGAAAATTAACACAGACACCAATAGAATCCAGTAAATGATATAGAAATCATATAACTTTCATAAAGGTATGAACCATCTGGTTTCGGATGCAAGCTTCACAAATTTCTATCAGTAGCAAGATAACTATAATCAGTCCTTTTCTGAAACAAACCTTTGAACATTTTCGAAACAGGCCCGCTCTGTGGTTGAAATGGGTTGTGGGTTTCCAGTTCTGTCAGTCTAACTGCTCAAGACCAAAGCAACCCTCCCTAAACCTGAATACGCTTTGACCATTGACGTTTGTGCGTCTCCCATTTCCGAGGGCCGACGTGTTGCTGTGTAGGTCCATTTATCCGAGTTCAACGTCGCCACATATCCTTTCCACTTCCATTTAAGGCTCCCTGCTGATAGCGTGAAGTCTTTCATGGATGTCCTGTCCATTAATTCGATGTTACTGGTTCTGTCCTTCAGTGTTATATCTTCTATCTTCCTCTTCAATTTCCGTTGGTAAACATGTGTAATCTTCCTTCCTTTTGCTGTCATGAAGCAGGTCTAACAGCCGTAGAAAAGAACCAAAAGAACGCACGACTCGTCTACTGCCGTCTTGGATGATTTTTCTCAAATTTATCTACCACGATGAACCTTAGTCACCACAATATTTTGCAGCGACAAACTTTACCCTTAGTGATGTGAATGACTTTTCACATAAGGTAACACATATACTTTGTTAACTCTGATACATACCAAATACCTCCTTTGACTGCCATGCCAGCAGCACAACGCGCTTTTGCATCAAAAAGCATTAAACGATTCTATTGCCGCGTCCCTATTCCTTTAGAACAAATTCAATATATTTTGAAACTCATTTCTTTATGTTTAAAATCAAATTCCACTTATGACTCCGTCATAACCATTCTTGTCCATGAGTTATGGAAACAAATTAAATAAAATATTGCACTAAAGGAATCATTTCAATGTTATAACTGAAACCGTGAGCTTTTATTGTAACTTTTTGGAATTTTAAAATACCGGGCTTCCAGAATATGTCCTGAACACTTGCACTGGGCCGTGAGTCTCGGCCAAGACCGGCTCCCCTCCCCACTCACGACCATTCGCTCACCTGTCTGTCCTTGAGCTTTTGAACAGTCACCAGTCTACATTTGTTCGCAAAGATGGCATAGAACAACGAATTTTACGTGTAAAATTTATTATAAATACGAATCGGCTCGTCGCGTTCGTAGTTTGTTCCGAAGTGCACTGGGAAAGTGCCTCCTTTCAGAAGCGCAATTTATCATCTTGTGCATAAATGTTATACTATTGATTCGTGCAAAACGAGAAACAATGCTAAAGTGTACAGGTTTAACAGAACACAAATTAAACCAAATTGGCGTAAACCTTGAACGTTCGGCATCAAAATCACTGCCGAAATAAGCAAAACAATTTGCTATTTTAGTATCTTCTGCACATACATCAACAAAACTGTTAAAAATCAAACCTTACAAGTGTACACGTGTCCATCGTCAATAACAAGGTGATCCCATAGCGTGTGTCGTTATTGGCGATTTTTTTTTTTTTTCCTCCAGTGAATAAGTGTTATAGCACAAAGAGCTTCTGTTCTACTTTCTTCTCTTCTTTTCAGGAGAGGTTACAGCAAAATGTCGTGTGAATACCCACAACATTCCCTATAGGTGTTCTAAAAATTCAAATTAATTGTATACAAGAAACCCCTTTTTATGATATGAAATTTGGAGTTTGGTATGCAAATAGAGCAATATGCATAATTTTTCGAGCGGACAGGAATAGAGATAGGTACCAAAATGGCATTCTGACCCACTTTTTAATCATCTGATGAAAAAATAAAAATCCTATAGGTGGTTTTAACAAGATGTGTCATTGTTCATATGCAGAGGAGTCCATAGGTAAAACTAGGGAAGCGTTTGAAGATAAGAGTTATTAGTGCTGGTGTATGGTCTTCTCGCTCCCCAGATCTAACACTTTCTGATTTTAATTGCTGGCGTAGCCAGAGTGAAATTAATGACATGCGATGCCGGTTGTGGCATATCCTGCCGAGACACAGAAACCCGTGCAAGCTATAAGGATATAGTCAAGTAATTCTGTGTTATTTTATTGCAGTATCCTGATCTGATTACAGATCAGCAGAATTGAACCTTAAGAAAATATTAAAAATCGCTCTAGCAGCAACAGTTTTTGTTTTTCTCTATCACTGAAATAAAACAAGAAAATTAGTTTTTGAAAATCAGCGAAATCAGACTGTTATGAATGAGGTTTTACCTGAAACTGTAAATTAAAAGTCGCTCTAACGGCACCAATATATATTTCATTTTGCAACGAAGCCTTGGTATATACCATTTAAATAAAATAATAAAAATAGTTTTCTGAAAATTAGAGAAATTGGGACCGTTAAGAATAGGGATGTATCTGAAAACCGAATTTTAAAAAGTGTTCTTCGGCTCAATTTATCTCATTTTTTTTCAAAAAACAAAAGGTCAAGTTAACTCATAATTTATAACGATATATATGTTTCATTTTTTACAAAAACATTGTCGTGAACATAATAACTGTGACATATTAATCTATTACTGCCACGCTCATCTTTTACCCAGTCAGTATCAGAAGAGGCGGCAAACATTTGATATGAACGTTGCTCGGTACCCCAACAATGACACTCATAAACTCTCCCGCAGCTGTACGTTTGTCTGCGGTTAATCCTGGATTCCTCCAGGTGGGTGAAGTTAAAATATTGTTTGTACGGTAAAACAGAGAAGCTCTTCGCTAAACAACTGATTTCGAAGGCTCTGGAAATGTCAGCTATAGACTGACATTCAACATTACTCCACGTGAAGTTTGTCTGTTGTTAAATACCAGACTACCATTATTTGAAGCTAAAATATACTGGTGCGGTAAGAGAGAGTCTCTATCGACATAATATCAAAGACTCTGGGGGGGGAGTAACTCCACTAGCTTGGCCCGTCTTCTACAAGGGACGAGAAATAACCAGAAGTGCGTGGTTTTAATTGCAGGCTCCTGGTAATAGACACACGAGTTACTGCTCCATCCTAATTTCTGCAAACTGAATATGTAACTGCTCTAGTGCTTTGTAATAATTTCTACATGAAGCATGGCATTTGGCCTTACAAAACACAAAACCAAAGAAACAACGTAAACCAATCAGCAAGAAATCTCCTCTGGCTGCGCCCAGGAACTTCAGGCTAGATCAACCCTCTGAACCAAGCGAACCAATCAGAGATCAGTTCCACAGGCCCCCGTACAGTATATAAGGATACCAATTCCAACGAGTCATTCATTGCCTCGTCTTCAAGAAGATTACGGCGGCCAGACCAGTGAAGATGTCCACCGCAGTTGGGCGAAATGTCTGGGAAGAAAAAGGAGAAAAAATGCCGTTGGACTACGGCCCTAAAGTCCAGAAGCCTCAATTATCACAAGATGTAGCATGTTGTTCAGAAGGGTACAGTTGAGACGTTTATATCTCCATGATTTAACAGTACTTTTACCTGTGGGCAGTGGGTAACTCTTTTTATCTTTCGAATTTTGTCTTTGTTACTTACCCTTCCGCAATAACAACCAACACCCAAAGCAGTTTATTATTCCCTTGTTAGTTAGTGCTAGCGTAAAGTAAATTCAGTTTATTATTGATAGCGCAGTTTATTTTGTAAAAACATTTCAACAAAAATAGTTTCATAGCTTTTAGAACGTTACAGTTAGGCTGTTAACTGAGGATGACTTAATTTTTTTCTACTATTACTACAAAATGTGTTTTATTTCATTTTTCTTCCCTTCACTGCTTATATTCTTCCAGTCGCGGCAGTAGTAGTGATTTAGAAGGACTCCAATCTCAAACTTTGGTACCTCCATTTTATGATTGTATATTAACAACTGATAACTGGTACATGTTCACCATATACACAATTAGTCATGGAATCCTGTAAATAACATTGTCAAACAAAAGAAAACTATTAAATTACAAAACACCAATCTTGAAAAGCGAAACTACTTACGGGACCACCTAATAATTTATGTTTGTTTTATATTTTTGGAGGTTCATTAACTTTTGAAACTTAAAATTTACGATTTTACATATCCTTGCTCAATTTCTATTAGAAATATTACAATCAAATGTTTTGTGCTTAACAATTAAACATTGCTCTTTTATAACCGCGATATAAATAGATGGAACAGTCCTCACATATGTGAGTTAATATTCATACCTAGAACAACTGATTTTCTTCCAATATAAAATGAGAAAAACATACAAAGATGAATCTCATTAACCTGAAGAGCGTTATGGGCTCTTAAGTTTACATTGTTAGATTAAACACTAAGAAGATTAGATTCCGTAAGCTCGAATTCTGTGCATATCCTGTATTATTCTATGGTGTCAGGCATGATCACTTAAAAAGAAATCCAAATATATCCTGAGAATAACTTTGAAGGACAAAATATCTACCATAGTAATAAACCAGTTATCTCAGGCAAAACACCGCACGATTAACTACCAGAATTGAATGACAATGGGGTGGCCACGTCGCAAGAATACAGGGGAATAAGTGGGCCTGCACATGGGACCTCCGGATAGGAAAAAGAACACAAGGCTGATCCAGATGACACACAAATCTCTTCAAGGAACATGCAGTTCCACGGTGGCCAAGAAAATCATGAGGAAGAGAAAAATTGAAATCTCTCAAGAAGTAACTTGTGCATTAAGAAATAGTGTACCATAAAACAAATCAGAGTACCTAACAGCATATGAACAAGTAGCGTGGAATATTTCACCATGTTCGGATTAAACGAGTTCCCCTTGTTGTTAGGAGGCCTTTGCCTTTTAAGGGATACAATTGGGTTCTTTATCTTTAATAAAAATTGAAAAATATCTCCATATACTGCGACATTTTTCAATAATTAATTCTCCAAATATTATTTCTTTGTTTGCATCAAAAACACAAAAATATCCCCAAGAATTTCACATTTCTTTGTTTTATTATAAAGACCTGCAAATCGAGAATAATAGTGGAAATGTGTGTGGTGCAAATATATTCAAAGGTTTTACCAAGTTTCGCATTTTAAAATACTTATTTCATTTTAAGATTTTCCAATTAACGTGAAATTTAAACTGAAGGTCCGCACGTTTCCTCAAAATAATGCTGGTGCAAATTTTCATTCAATTATCTTGAATATCATCGAAGTTGTGATGCAAATAATATTGAAAAAGACGTGTTTGACAAAACTAGCGAAAAACTTACAAATTGATACAACCACGTTGTTGTCTTAATATAAAGTTTTTAGCAGTATTTTGATTTTCTTTAAATTAGTTGGTTTTCTTGCTATATAGAGGCTTTTTTTACCCATGTTTTGTTATCTTGAACATGGTAGAAGTTACGATGTAAATGCATTTTAAAAATACATTTTTTTAATAAAATGAGTGACAAAGCTACATTTTTATGTAATCGCAGTTGTAGTCTTAATATGCAGTTTTGTTTTTCAGCGGCACTACGTCTTTTCTTGCGATATTATGACTTTCTTTTACTTATGTTCAGTTGTACTTTACCAAAATAGTAATCAAAGAAATAATTTGATCGAGGTTAATTTAAACGATCAATTGTAAATGCAAGCTAAAATGATTCAATGCTTCAGTTAGTGACAATTATGTACATAATTAAAATACTCTTTGCTGTCATTTAACTTAAAGGATTTTTAAAATTAAGGATCTAAAGATATCTCTTATATAAAATTGATTAATCTTTTAGGTCCGGTTGCACGAAGCTCCAGATATCTACACCATAACTATGTATGTTGATTCTGGTGGTCTTGTGGTAACCATACCCAAGATCGCGGTTTCAATCTAGGTCAGGGTCGATGGATATTTCTTGCGAAAAAATTCCAAATATGGCTTACTTTGGAACAAACGTAAAGTCGTGAGTCCCATGTCGTAGATTTAGGACTCGTGAAAAACCTCAAGCCTGAAACAATAGACCTCTGAGCATAATTTAACAGTCATTCCAAGCCCTGAATTGAATGGGACACTGATGGCCTGAGATGTTAAAGAGTGTCAGTAAATAAACCAAATAAACAACAACCATAGCTCTCTGCTCCGTCATCTTGATCGGACACATAACTTACAGTCGTTTCCTAGTGAGAATGTAACCTTTGGATTATTGTTTGATTTTACCGCCACAGGTGGCCGAGGTCATTAAAGCGTGAACTCGTGAGCGGGAGGTCTGGGGTTCGAATCCCACCAGGACCGTCCTCCCTGACTGGGGTTTTTTCCAGGTTTTCCTCAGTCCCATAACTGGCAAATGGCTAAAAAATATTCTTTCCCAATGTATCATTTCATCTCATGTATCATCAGAGTCCACCGTTTGTGGTGCCTCAATAGTAAAACGGGCATTAAATACTAATCAAAAAAGTACTATTTGTTTGACAGTGTACTTTAGAACCTTTCAATTTTTGGTCATTTGGGTATTTACCATGTAGTTGCTGTAGCTGTCGCCGGTAGCTTCGTACTATATATCGCGTATTGCCGTGAAACAACAGAACATCAATGAACAGAATTCAAAGGGCCTACTCTTCAAAGTATAGTTTAATACATTATAACTATTTCAATGGAAGTACTTGAAGTAAGATTAACTTATGTCCATTCCTTAGTAATAAACTCATACTTTAATATAAAGCACGAACTATTATTGTTGTTATTATATTTTTCTTAGAAATAATGGTCATTTAAATATTTATTATACATTTGTCAATATTCAAGTGGAACAATACACTTTGAGATAGTTTTCGTATATTTTCATACATACGGCTAAGTCGAAGTATCAATTTCAGTCGGAAGATCGCAGAAGAACATAGATTTCCTATTGGGTTCGAACATGGTTTATTTTAATAGTGCAATTGGTTTTTATTTACATGCATTAGTATTTTTTATTATTATTATTATTTTTTTTTTTTTTTTTTGAAATCACACTGCTGCACTTCAGAGTGAAATACTTTCGTATTTTTTTCCCGAAAAATGGTAGCGATTTGTGACACCTAAGATGGCAGTTTAGGCAATGTGATGACGTAACAGTTCCAAGTTCTAATGTTTTCTTATGCCTCTTTGAGAAAAATTCAGCTAAAAGGAGAGGGTTTTTTTTTCATTTTGTAACAACATTTTTTGCAAGGATAAATGTTATAACCGATTATTTTTTAATCTTTTCGCAAATAGGTATATTGTATTTCACAACATGTACTTTCGCTTTATATAAAAAATTAAAGAGTGAAAATTATTTGATTGTAATATAACATTTTATTGTAGCATAAGACAAGTACTATCTTACTATGTTCCACTTTTCAAACAGATACGGTTTTTTGACACCTCGGATAGCAGCTTATGCAGTATGAAAAGGCTATTAGTTCTAAGTTCTAACCTTTTCTTGTGCCTATTGGAGGAAAATGTTACTACAGAGTGAAACTATTTTTATTGTAACATTTTTGCAATACATAACTTTTTTGCAATGTTAAATACTGTAACCGTTATTTTTCATTTTTGTTTCTCAAAATGCACATTCGGTTTATAAAAATATTATTAAAACTGAAAAATATTTTCGATTGTAACATACATTTTTACGCAATATAATTACTTTTTGCAAAGTAATATTGCAAATATTAAATACTGCAAAATCGTTTTAGTGAACAGATACATGATATTTATCAACATGCACATTCGGGATATGAAAGTAAATCCAAAAGTGCAAATATTTTTATTGTAATTTTCACATCTTTTTCTACACAATAATCTTCTTATTGCAAAGTTAAATATTCTAAACATCTAGTTTGTTTTTTTTTTTCCGCAAACCAGGTATATATTTTTTTTTCTTATATTAAATTGTTTATAAAACTACATCTTTTTTTTTTTTCCCCCTCAACATAACTTCTCTTCTGAAAAATTTAATCATTGTACGCGATTCCTTTTAATTTTTTCGCAAATGGATATAATTTATTTCGGAGCATGTACTTTCAGTTTATAAAATTTTAGGCTTGTGTAGATTACACTCTTAATATTTTATTCAAAATTTGTTCATTATGTTGTATAGAAGGAATGTTTTTATTTAAAACATCTCGCTCTTTATAAAACGAATTCTTTAGCATTGTCGTCGTCATCATCATTCTCTGATGAAGAAATACAGCGGTCACAGCACATATGCATTGCAAGGAATAACGCAATAACGATGAATTTGAGAAAGGAATTAGTTTATCAAAAGAACTAGAGATAAACATGTGGATGGAATGTGGGAAAATTTAGAACCAAAGAGATCTCACATTTAAACCAGCTGTTACTGTGTTTCAGGATTTATGCTTGAGGTAGTTTTCGAATTGTGATGGATAACAATTTTAATGTCCATAAATCTAATCGATGTAGAGCTATTATAAACGTTACTGATTTCATTCCACGTTTAAGGCAGAATTACTTAAAAATGCTACAAAATAATAGAGGGAATTCAAACTTTAAATATTTGTTTTTTAACAAAGCATACTTTCCTTGCGTAAATGGTACGCATACAGTTCTCTGATAAAGAAAATACAGAACTTTATGGAAACATTGAGCGTTCAAGTGGTGTGTAAAGCACAATTGGAAATATTGCGAGATTGCGTACAATTTTTAATTTTCTTTGAGGAGGGAGAGTAATTTGCACGTTGCTTATTGATGTTTCTTAGTACGGAGCTACTTGTGGACACTTCATTTACTATCTAGTTCGCTCTCTGTTGCAGAAATATGAATACCGCTATTAAACAGATAGTAATCGAAAGGTTAAATTTGCATGAGGAACAAGTTCAATTATCCATCCGCTAACTTTAAAATAACAGATAGCCATTGAATAGATTTAGAGTTTCATACAAACTTGGCTATTTGAGCCACTAGTATAAGGAGGCCCTTGGTATTTAGAGAATGCATATAATTAAATAATTTCGCCCCTATGGATGCAGTGCGTCTTCGTTCGTCCTCGGTCAAATACCTGTAATAAATCAGCCGCAACATTAGTGACGTCTAAATTAATGTTTAATTATTTTGCTACATTAGATAATTCACTAGGTTTTCACCAATATATAGTCTTTAGTGTGATAAACAAATATCCATCTAAAATATACACAACGGTATATACATGCATCATAAGCTGTACCATGTTTTATGGACAGTAGGAATATGGAAGGAGAAATCAAATTAAAAGGCTCATGGTTTGCATGTTTGCCAAACGAGATTATTTTCCATGCGTATAGCTGGAAAGGGATACGAGGAGATTCGATCTACATGAGTGGCCTCTTGACTCAAGTCTCTCCTGAATTTCGCATCTCGTCTTAAATACTCTGCGCGTAGAACCTCTCCGCTGTAACTATTCAGGTAGCTGTAATGTTTCCATTACTAACTCCGGATACTGAGATAAAAAGTGTTTTGTTTGCTCAAAACACTTTTCATGCTACCCCTATTAGGCACCATCCTCACAACCTTATCCCAGCTACGATTCGAAAATATAAGAATGAAAGGGATGCCTTCTCTCTCTGCCTGTTCGTTTGTCATTAAACCGTTTGTTGTGTAGTGTATCATTCTTACAGTGAAATTGGTGAGTCAGGAACAAAGGAGAATGTTCTTTATCATTGCATTTTAGTAACAGTTTACACACTTCAAATAAAAGAGGGCATGAAATGAGGAGAATTACGCATCGTGTTCTTGTTCATCTATTTCTGGTGTTCTCAAACATTTTTGAGTTGTGAACCCCCTTCATTAAAATCTGAGCTGAGATAACTCTTTATTAGTATACAAACTGTGGAATAATATTATAGTAAGTATAGTTGCGATAAATATATTTATCTTAAGAGTTCCATTTAAAAAATAACAAAAGAAAACTTAAAATATTGAAAGCATGTCAATTCATATGTACTTATGCTAGGCCTAGTCATTAAAGAGTTAGTCTTATCACACAGTAGAGGTAGGGTGGCGAAAAATAATTTTATGAGGACAGAGCTCAAGTGATTAATGAAAAAAATTCCTCTTAGAATAGGGCGACATCAAAGATAAATGTTAAACAGTCGGCTGTGTAAAATGGAGTCGCTTCGTAACGTATTGTATGCTGCTCTAATTTTGCTTCGGACTGCAGAAATCCGATATGGAAGTATATGCGTTGTTACAGCAAGCATATGACGATTCTCTGCCATCACCAGCAGCACTTCGATGGTTCTGAGAGATTAAAGTGGGCGTGTTTCAACATCAAAGCAGTGTTGTCAAGGTGTTCCAACCACTGCACTACAATAGACCATGATTAGCACAGCTACCATCATTATACGGGAAAATCGACAAGTAACACAGGATAGTCTGACAGACATGTTACAGATTTCCCAGGTAGAGTGCATAGTGTATCGAACTTTGAAAGTTAAAAATCATTCTACCTTTATTTACTAGTCCTCGCACATATATTTGACAGTTAAATCTGTATCCGAAATGAAATAAAGTAACTTAATAACTCATTGGCACATTAAGTCTTTTAAGTCATCTTTTTATATTTCATTCATTCCAATCTGATCCAGACACTAAGAATTATTTTACTGATATTACTGAAATATATTATGTAGTGATAGTATTCCTTGCGGCCTTAAGTTATGTTGTTACAGAGCAACAGCTTTAAGAAAACAGTGATTTTTCTCGCTAAATTTCAAATTGGAAGATTTGTAAATAGATAACTTTGGTTGGCACAAAGTCTTGAAATCAGGTTAACAGAAGTTCATCTCATTTCCGAGGTCTGGCACGCATCTCCTTTTCATAACTAACGTCTTCCCTTTGTAAAAGAGTAAGGAAATGACTCCCAGCCACTAAATATTAACACATTCATTTCAAAGAATTGAAAGCAAAATAATTAATCCACGGTGACCGCAATTCGAAATTGCAGATATAAATTGTAATAATGTCATTACTATAAAAAAATCTAAATCCACCATTATAGAAAAAAATATTGAAAATCGCGTGCAAGATTTTGGGAACTCCCAGAAGGTTTGCGAACAACAGTTTGGGAAACGTTGATCTATTCCATCATCTCCAAAAGAATTTTTCAAGGCTCTTTCCATATTCTTTGCCAAATGAAACATGAAATATAATGCAATATGTTAGTAATAGTAACACATTATTCCTCATGCCTTATTTTTGGCCAACAACATGTTCGCGTGAAGGAATAACTCATCTAAGAGTGTACCATGATAAGCCCAAGACAGCAATACAACGCTTTATTTTGTTAACATAAATAACATTTAATACTTTTTTAATGTCGCAACGCAAGCAAATATTGCTAGCGACTGATCTGATTTAACTTTCGCTCAGTTGCTTTTAAGAAAGGAGAAATACCCATCAAGAGTTACTCTGGAACAGATTAATTTATTTCTTATTTCTATCTGAGTGGTCTACAACTTCTGTTTCTGCGTTCATCAAGGCGTCCCTGGAATAGAATTGACCATCCATTCAGGAACTCCCTAAATGTGCAGGTGTACTCTTCCAGGCAGTGAATGACCCATTCTTTGATTTTTATAAGTCACATGGGGGTGTAGTCTTACAAACTGAGGAGAGTGAATACATCAGAAGCAGTAGGAGAACAACAAGAAGAAGAAGAATAAGAAGAGAGAGAGAGAGAGAGAGAGAGAGAAAGAGAGAGAGAAAGAGAAAAGAAAATGTTGCCAGAAGAAGGGGATCAAGTACATACTCCTGTATCCATCTCTGTTAATGAAAAGGAACGTTATTTCACAAACATATACATTGATTTTTCTTCTTCCATCATGTATTAGGCCGTACCTATTCCGATCTCGCTCTTTCTTCCATCCTTTATTCTTTCTCTCTTTTATTTTTAATTTTTATTTATTTTTTGTCTTCCAAATTATCTTCTTTCTTTCGGGTTATATGTCCACATATATTTTTGGTATTCTATCTTCTGTCATTCTTTTCAAGTTTGCGCATTCTTGTCCATAATTCCCTAATTGTTGTAATATTGGTTGCACTTCTAATTCTTTTCTTATATCCTTGTTTCTTTGTTATCTTCTTTTGTGCAACCTTGGACAGATCGTAAAAAGCGCATTCCTGCTGCTTGAATTTTATTCTCTTCCTTTTATTTTAAAGTCCAAATCTCACTTCCATACAAAAATAACTGGTAAGGTCACGACTGTGTACCACTGCATTACATTCGATTTATGAATTGCCTGAAAGCAGTTTCTGCAGGATCAAAATAAAGAGCGACACGGCATTTGGTATAGTACACTACTGAATACTTAGTAGAACACAGGCGGCACCGCATCTTTTTTCTGTATGTTGGTCATGATATAAGGCATGGAACTGTTCTATTTCAGCAGTTCGTTGATTCGGTAGTTTGTTGTAAGGAATATAAATTTGTTCCACAACAAGATTATATCATTACAATTTTAAAAACGCACGAAGCAGCTTAGTACTGTTTCCTTTGTAAAGATTTGGCTGGTTGTAAAGCTTCCTGGAGAAGGGAATCCAAACGGTTGGGCAAAACATAACTTTTTACCCAATTGAACTGAAAGATTTTATTTGTAGAATGTTTCCTTTGAGAATCACACGATATTGACGGATCCATAGTTTGTGAAAGATTATCTATTACTTCCTTCTTAGATTCACTTTCTGATATTTCAAGATTACTTCTCAGCAAAAATACCGTACTCTTGAGTCAGATTCATCTCCATCAGATAAGTTAACAGAAGAAAGGACAACTCTTCTGCTTTTCCTCTTTCATAAAACAAATCTTGTTCATGCATAGTGTCGTTCTATATTTCTAGTAGCTATTGGTTCATAATATTTAGAATACTGTAGTTGTCGTTTCAGTTTGATTGCTTGTAGGTTATTCATCTTATATTCTTAACTGTTTCGTTCAGATTGTATATATAATAAAGCACGTATACCACCTGGTTTAAATCTTACGTATTAATTTTTCCCCCCACACTCTCAATTCTAGCTAGTTTCATCTGTTTCCATACATAACGTTGCCTTCGATATTGAGATATTTACTTATTTATTTTTATCACCGTCACTTGTCTTCTTGCTATAGAAGGACTCCACGAGTCCGAAATATAGCGATCTCAAGTGTGACTTTTTCTCAGTGTTTTATCCTTTTGTACTATTATAATTACTGTTAATTTATATACATTAATCCCTTTTCTGTTCCTAATTTATTTTATGGTAAACTTTCTCATATCTTGCAACCGCTTTCAGAAACTTCAACTCATTTACTTGTAGCCTATTTCTACGTGTTTCTCTCATTATTCTAATTTTACTACCGTAAAGTGCCGAAACATTTCTTTGCAACCTATTTCCACATGTTTCTTTCATTATCCAAATTTTACTACCATTTCGGCACCGATATCACTTTATAAAATTTTAATACAATTTAATTGTTTGCTATATTTTAGCAAGTTTCTTATAATACCATTCTGTCTTTGAATGACATGTGACATCCCAGTATTTTTAAATGTTCTACTTTTCTATTTTCTTATTTTGTATTAAAATACTGAACCTCTTATTTTGATTCATTTTAAATGTCGCCAACTTTACTTTTATTCGTGGATATCATGATGCATTTCGTTGCTGATTAATTTATTTCATATATTAAATTTAGTACATTACTCTTTGAGTTTGGAATAATACACTAACCTTCAGTAAGTATATTATTCAAAGAAAACTTTATTTTTATATTGAAATTCTTAATGTAACATGGGGTGTTATTCATCTGTTGTCATACAATTTCATCTACATAAATATTAAAAAGCAGCAGCCAGATTTATTTGCTCTCTTTTATTGTATGTATATATTTGAATATTTGTACTTTTGTACATATTTCCCATTACTTTATATTGGTAGAGTGAAATGTCTCATTTATCCATTTTTTCCTAATAACTATTTCCGCTCTAACAAAGGCCTTCATATAAATAGTAAATAAAATTTGTTTCTAGAAAGAACTTTGGATTTTTTCTCTATTATTTGCTGTGAGGTAAATAAGTTCTCAATTTAGAATTTCCCCGTTCTAAAATCTCTCTTTTTCATTCAATAATATGACTTATAAATTTGGTTTTAATCCTTAAGCAATTATGTTAATATGCACAATACGCCATATTTAGCGCAATATTCTTCGGTGGTTATCGCATATTTTTCTTTCTCCTTTTAAATATGGGCTTTGCTATTGGTATTGTCCATTTGTCTGATATATTTTATCCCGCATTTATTTAACAGTTTAAGAAATTAACTTTGAAATCTTCATAAGAACATTTTAGTAATTAATTAATTAATTATTTGTGAACAGCCCTCGTACAAAGTGTTACAGGGCTTCTAGAATTAGCTCTTACCGCTCACACGGGGTTTAGCGTCTCGGCAGCTGAACATGCCACAGCCGATCGCCCCTTATGTGTGTTGCGCTAATCTCACACCAAACTTAAAATTTCCTATCATAAAGAGGGGTATCTTGTATAAAATTTGCATTTTCAGAACACTAACAGCGAGTATTGTGAATGTTCACACGACTATTTTCGTGAAGTCTTGCCTCGTTTGAAAAGAACACGATCTGTTGGTCGAATAATCCTCCCGCCACTGTGAAAGAAACCTCTTATATAACACGCACTTGTTGTAGGACCACCTTGTCGCAGACAGTGGACAAGAATACACTTGTAGGATTTGAGTTTTAACAATTATGTTGCTTTATGCGCAGTGGACAACGAAACTCAACTTGTGCTAATTTCGGTAGTGATTTTCAAGGCGGACGTTGAAGATTTACGTCCATTTCGTCGAATTTCTTTTCTTTTAAAAATGTATGTCTTTGCGTGTATGTGCTTTGCACTGAACCAATTACGTCAATATTGTTCACAAGATTGTAATTGCCGTTCTTTAAGGAGATGATTTTCCAGGGAACATTCTTCAAAAGCGCGACAGGCTGATTTGTATTTATAATAACGTTTACACACAAAAATACTTTACTATAGTCTTCACGAAAAGATGTAGACTGGTGAGTGCCTGCAAGTTTAAGGACAGGCAGGGAGACACAAGACCGTGAGTGGGGAGTAATGCCGGCCTTGGCCGAGATGTGAAACCCCTTGCGAGCGATGAGGGCATATTCTGGAAACCATGTATAAATAATGAAGTGTGACCTCTCATAGCTTATGTGTTGCTTACAGTCAACATTCATTATATAACTGAACAGTTTGTCTTCAATAAAAATAAACTCATGCCTGACAATTTTTGCCCTCCTCAGGCATTGTTTACAACGCGTGAAAACTACAACCCTCACACTAACGGGCGAAATTACTTAAATTCTCCTGAGTCGTGTCCAGAAAATTAGATATAGGGCACGAGTAGTCTGCACAAAAATGATATCAGAAGATAATTAAACTTAAAACTTCTCATATAGGAGTTTCTACGAAAAATGTTACTTGAAAGCAACAACACCTAAAAAGAGCGTCTTCACTTCTAGATTTCATAATATTAATTTATAAATGCACGTTGTCTGACAGCATCAATAGCAAATAAAGGGATAGACCCCGCAGTCAGGGGGTTTTAATCTGCAGATTAAAAAAATGCCCAACATCAGAATGCTTAAAAGGTCTTGAAGAGAAATTCAGCCTTTTAATCTTCTATGATGATCATGGTGAAATGCCGTTTCTGAGAGATAATATACAACAATGATTGTGGAGTGAGAAAGTAAAACTATATACCAGGTGATCACAGTACAACGACGTTGGTCTGTCACATTGCTTGGTTCACTTTCTGCTAAGCCACAATTTCGCGTTATTCTCGTTAAGAACAATAGGTAGAGACATAATGACAATTTTCATGCTGAACCTCAACAGAATGCAAGATAGGTTTTCTGAAAAACTATAATGTGTATCCAAATAATAACTATAACACTTATTAATGATTAATTCTTAACTGTACTTTTTAAATGTTGGCTGGTCTATCATTTTATAATGATTTAAATAAACCGGAAGAAATATTAATTTCTATACATTTTTGCTGCTTTAGGTGCAAAACTGATCTCAGCTTCCTCTAATGTAAAATCAGTTTTCAAAAACGTTACTTAACAATGTTAGTAAAACGTTAAGTAATTTATAGCAAAGGTACATTCATTAAAATTTGCATATTTTTAAAGTCATTATGTATTGCAAATTTCAAACCATTTTTTTTTTCATAAGTTTTATTCATGCACGAGTTAAAGGTTTCCACAAGCCATTTAGAGCATCATGTTTTTAAAATGAACGCAAAAATTCAAAGTTCTATCTTAACACAGATATTCAGAAAAGTGTACCTAAAGTTTAACACATGCATATTACGGCAAATGACAAAATAAGATGAGAGTGTGTGTTGTGCAACAGCATGGCGTGCATACGTAAATTGTCATTTGAATCCATTTAAATGTCCCAACATAAGAAAAATTATATACGGATGTAATTTCCAAATTATGCGGTTTCATATTATGTATACAATCAAAATTCGAATTATCCACCCAAAATCCATAGCAAGTGTTCTTAAAGAAATGCGGTTTCAATTTAAATGAATCAGCTAGAGCAACAGTTGGGGTTCATTGCACCCAGTACATATGCGTTGTGTAACCAGCATTTGTAACGGTTTTACTTGCAGAATGACGTAATGTCTGATATGAAAGAACAATAAGTGCAGCATCACTTAATACGTGTTTGAGGAGCTACAAGAGCGTCTTCAGAAGAAAAATCAGTTTATTCCTGCGTCCTCATAACCTCGGTCTAAATCCAGTGGCTCTCTTTAATGACTGCTTAAGGTATGACGCGCTCAAGAGTGCGGACACATTCTGAAAACTATTCCAGAACGCTGTGGTAGGGACGTGGTATTTCAGTCATTTTTTCAATGCCTTTAATACTTCAAAAATAATTTTATTTGTTGAAAAATGACAAACGAACGTACGATAAAGTATGCTATGTTTTTCTACTACATAGTTATACTAAAAATAGTATTTTTCTTTTCTTTTCTTTTTTTTTTTTTTTTTTTTGCTGAAAAGGCGATTCTATACTTCGCCAACATAAATAACAATGATCAACAATGAACAAGTTTTTGATTTTAAAATACTTATTTAATATTAAATTCAATATGTTCAAAACGAATATGGCATTTAAACGCACAATTAGTATTCATTTCCGAGATATAGCCCAATTATGAAATTTTATGGTGTGTATGTGAAATTAATTGTGTGACGCTTCGAGCGGCTGAGTAAAATAGTAAGCACAGCAAATACAGAGGGTTGGCAAACCTAAGGGTGGGAATGGGGCGTGGCCATAGTTCTTCTTTTGTTCATTCTCTTTATACCTTTTTGGGAATGTTTGGTGGAATGTTTTTCCTTTCATTACTTTATGATCACACTTAACTTGAAAGACCAAGATGCCACACAAATATTCAAACTAATCTGACAATTTATGTTATACCGAGGGTGCCACAAAATGTATACACTTTCTATTTAATATATTTCTACGTTAGACCGAAAAACAACAATAATATGTAGTATGATGTTCTGTAAAACAGATGTGACTCACATGCATCATGATAGCGTTTCTACGTGACAGGTAAATCAACAATGAACAAATGAAGCAAAGATTATCGTATGATGTTCTGTAAACAGATGTGACTCATACATTATGATAGCGTTACTAGGTAACAGGTAAATCAACAATGAAGAAATAAAGCCAAGATTATCGCATGATGTTCTGTAAAGAGATGACATTATGTTATGCTAGCGCAACTACAACAAAATGGAGCCAAGATTATCGTTTGTATATCGGAAAGCAATTTTGAAGTGGGATTGCAAAACCGAGAATGTTGTTGAAATTCAAAGGCAATGGGTCCTGTGTACAGAACAAAACCGTTTTCATCCCAAGAATTTTACATGCATTAAATGACGCTGACTATGATCGAAGAATGCAGTACTCTGAGTGGTTTCGGAACATGGTGCAAGAGAATGAGGTCTTCGTAGAGAAAGTACTTTGGTCCGATGAGGTACAATTGAAGTTGAACGTAACTGTAAACTAGCATACCTGTGTTTATACCGCAATGCAAACAATCCAGATGTTATTTTGCAAATTACCTGGAATTAATGTTTGGCATGGGTTGCATTCTAGGAGTCTAATTGGGCCATTCTTTTTGAAGGAACAGTAGATGGCCCAGTGTACCTGAACATGATATGCACATCCGTCTTATCCGCCACTGATACACTCTATGGAAATGAAGAATTTTACTTGCAACGGGATGATTCACCACCGCATTACCACCGAGATATACGTGCATACCTTGATGACCATCTTCCAAGGCAATGGATAGGACGAAGATGTCCGATTGAGCTTCCATCGCGATCTCCAGATCTAACTCCGTTGGACTTCTACCTATGCGGAACTCTTAAGGATGTTGTATGCCGTAGAAAATCAGCTACACTGGCAGCACTTCGGGAAGAAATTGAAACGGTATATGCTGCAATCGCTGAAGACACTTTCGCAAACGTTGCTCAATCAATAGTTCAACGTACTCAGAAGTGTATCGACGCCGATGGTGGGCATTTTGAGCACCTGCTATAACTGTAAAAGTCTAAGGTGAGCTAATCATTTTATGTATGTGTGAATTCAGTTTTGTTATTTTAACACAGTTTTTTCTTTGCTTGAAGTGTGTATACATTTTTGGCACCCTCTGTATGTGTGTAATGATTTGACATTTGGAGTCCAGCAATGCCCAATTACTTCATTCGTGACAAAGCCTGCCACCATTATTTTGGTATAACAGGAATTAGGAAAAAGAGAGGGCAGTTCACATTTGCTTAAATTCATGTCTCGTGAATCTACTTGGATTGATCTGTAAAAATAACCGTTCATTGCATCGCTATGATATCGAGAAAGTCGAAATAACAGGTAGATAAGTGGTAATTCTACAAGAAACATCCTTAAGAAAGATATGTATTAAAAAGCGGGCATGGGGAGATTTGCCTATATTTAACTCTCCAGAGAAGTGCAGTCTGGACGCAGACATTCGATGCATACCCTGAGGCTTCGACATCACAGATACTTGATTTCCCACCTGAATCACTGGAACTGCCACTCACACTTACCCAAGGTGAACTGATGATCTGAACGTAGAAAAATACAAAGCCGATCTTATAATTTAAGACAGAGGGCTCTTCTAGAATGTAATGTAGTGTCTGTGCACAGAAGGATTTACTTTTGTATTTTAAAAACTACAATAATAGTGTGATGTGAATGGTTTGGTGGCAGCTTTAAATGTGAAGCACAAGCCTCAGGACTGTAGGCGATTTATAGATTCGTCAAAACTTAGTTTAAAAGATGTGTTAATGGACTACATCACCATTCTTTCAGAGATGTATAGAGGCCGTAGACAAATAATTTTAGATAGGAAAGTTAAGATCCACAAAGAAATATAACGTAGTTAATGGTGATGAAGAAAAGTTGAAAATAGATACTGATAAATTGGTGATAAAGAGTGCTGTAGTAAAGCTTTGCCTTAGAATATCTGAAGACTGCTTCGCGAGGGGAGAAATCGAGATTTTATGTGCTCTTTGCAACTTGATGCTACAAATGCTTAAAAATTTAAAACTTATATGACAGTGCGACACTAAAACACGGTTTAACTAATTTCTTGCCGTGTTACGCAATTAGTCAAAAGGGTACTATATACTAAACGATCTATTTGGCTGTATGTTATATTGCACAAAGAGACAAACTGTGATTTCTAATAGCATATGCTCCCGGTGTTAAGTATAAACATTATTTTTTAAGTTTATGATTTAGTATGCTCACACATAAGATGCAAAAGTAAAAATAAACTTATCAACCATTCTGGAACTTCTGCTTTTGCGCCAGTATTATAGTCAGTCCGCATTATATTCTGAGATATCTTTTCAAGGGGAAACTTCATCACTTAATGGTTTACTGGACTTTCAGAAATTCAATGTCATTATTTTGGAGTTTGTACAGGCAGACCATGTATTTCCTATTTCAAATAATTGCTTGTCCCAAGAATGCACTACAATCCCCGAAAGTTAGGAGTAGCTCATGAACGTTCTGTTCATTGTGTTAGCGAATGATACACGCCAGTCAATATGAAATTATTATTTGTGCAAATTTACAATATCCTTGTGTTGACTATCGTCGAAAGGATTCATTAACCGTCTTTCACCACAGCTGAGCAAACTAACGTTTAATTCTCAGCCCACCTGTGAACCCACAATATCGCGTTTTGTGTTCCAACTTTCTGTATAAAACTTAAATCTTCTTGTTTCTTGTGTGTGTGTGTGTGTGTGTGTGTGTGTGTGAGTGTAATTTATATGAAAACTGAAAAGCCAACTCGGGTGGCCGAAGTCGCTAAGGTGCGGAACTTTGCAGTTCGAATCCTGTCAGGAGGGCCTTTCTTAAGAATTTTTCTAGATTTTCCTTAATCCTCATCAATGGCAAATTGAGAGAAGTATCCAAAGCTTAGACCTGGAATGCTTATTTACAAAAAAATTATTTCATCAATATGAAAACTGAAGTCAATTCTAAAGAATAATTCAAATAATTAACAAGTACAATATGTTCGTCGGTAACACAAAAAGAAGTATTTCGGATAAATTAACTATCCAAGCTATTCAAAGTAACACGTTTTTTGTGCGCCAACTTCCAGAATTGCATTAATATCATTAATATGCCTGAACAACTTGTTCTACTTAATTATATATATACATGTATACAAAATACATTTTGTCAATAGATCAGAAGTATATTAATCTCTAACACTACTGAATTTCCCATAGTTGCCGCTCAAAGAGAACGAAACATTTATTTTCTACTTATTCACGTTTTTATTCATATAACATACACCCAAAATAGGTTAATAGAAGTATTAGATATTACCACTGCAGTATATTTTTTTTTTTTTTTGAGTAGTGTTTAACGCCCGTTTTTACTACTGAGGCACCACAGGCGGTGGACACTGATGATACATGAGATGAAATGATAAATTGGGAAAGGATATTTTTTTTTAAGGTAGGAAGCGTTCCAGGCCTAAGTTTAGGTACCTCCCCGGCATTTGCCAGTTATGAAGACTGAGGAAAACCTGGAAAAAACCCCAGTCAGGGAGGACGGTCCTGGCGGGATTCGAACCGCAGACCTCCCGCTCACGAATCCGTGCCTTAACGACCTCGGCCACCCATGGCGGTCCACTGCAGTATAGTTGCAATATATAATTGCACTGATGAATGCAATTAACATTTGCTAAATGATGTGTCTACTTTGACATTCTAAACAAGCATTAACTTTTCTGTTATAATTGGCAGTTAGTTTTGTTTCAAATCGCCGTTGTTGACACAAAGGAATGTTTTCTGTTATTCAGAGAGAGTTGCGCTCCATTGCCGAGGATGTGGTTAGAACTTTATTCCAGTGGCACACATTGTCGGGTTGCACTTGAGGCCAAAAGTGCACTTTGGAATTGGACTCTCTTCTGTGTGTCATGTGCGCCACGTAGTGTGATGCTGGACTCTCCTTTCTACTATATTTTCTGTGATCTAAAATAACAGTAAACATTCAATAAACTGTCACAGTTCACTTCTCATAATTTGCAATTAAACAGTGGTGATGTTGCAATCCATTAGCCCTTGAAAAGTCCGACCTTTCAAAGGCCAAATTACACGTTATTGCTTCTTCTGAATCTACCAATTCTCTCAAAATAACCGAGCGTAAACAGCTGTTACAAAAAGCGAAGTAATAATTAAATATTGCACATTTACATTTAAAATTGCACGTTTATAACATTTTTTGGAGTATCCCCAATTAGGTTAATTCTGTATTCAGTTATGTGCGCTGTACTGTTCTTCAATAATTAAAATTCTATCATTTTTAAATCCTGGGAATGGTCGAGACGGTTTTTGTTGCTAATATGAAAACTAGAAAATCTTCGATAATCTACAAGATTACAAATACACACACACATCATATATATAATGTTAATAAACTACACCAAAATAATTTTGGGGATATTAGAGTGGTCACAGACAAGTAATTTGAGAGAGAATATATGCTGCACGCCTAAAATACTGCATTTCTATGGTATTAGCTCTTAAGTGCTATGGACCGGCTCTAAGACCGCTCGAAATATTCTTTATTTCGTATATCTCTTACCTCTCAAGCAGGAAGAGGACCCTTCCATAAATTTTCCACATTAGGTGCTAGTTACACATTGTCAAGGTCGCATGTTGTTAACTTTGTTCCCCTAAAACTTATTGCTGGCGCCGAGCGGTCAAGAACACTTAGTGTAGTAGTTGCATTCGCTTACTATGCATTTCACTGAAGTATAACCTTTCGTTGTGATTTAGAGTTGATATTTAAACATGTTAGGAACAGCGGGAACTTCTAGACAAGGTGTATGCTAATTTTGAAGAAAAATAAGAAGAACTAATTGCTGAAGAATTTATCGACAGTGATGTTTCCGACTTCGAAGCAGTAAATGACAATACATCCTCGGAAGAGGAAACAGATGAAAATCAGCACAACGCGGTGGATGATCAGACAATGGAATATTTCTACGGCAGAAAGAAGGAATTCAAATGGAGAAAGCAGCAACCACCAAAAACTAAGAACTAGGCAGCATAATATCATCCTTTAGCTACCCGATTGTTGAGCTGTATCTAAACACGTTGAGGTTGCATGGGGGTTGTCCTTTAGCCAATATATTCCTCAAGAAATTGTGCAGTGGACGAATGCTTAAACATCTGTAAACCGATAAATGTTTACCTTATCTACAAGAGTTTGATTTACTAGAACTGAAACCATTTATTGGATTGTTAGTTCATAGAATAACTTTCAAATATGGGAATCAGTCCATTCATAACTTTGCAACAGTTCTTACCCTCCATCGCCCCCGGAGGCACTTTTGCAACACTGTGTAAACCATCATAAGCATATAACATTTAACACCGTATATATTGTGCAATCAATAAGTAATAAGTGATAAAATAGGCAAAATAATTTTGTATGAATAACGAGTTTGCAGTTGTACTAAAATATGTTATTGGTGCATTTGTTTCTTGCCGGATACGGCGACGCTGGCTGATACAATAGAACAAGTGAAGACCTGCAGTAGAAAGGTCGGGAATATAACCTATTGCATTCACTGCCAGCGACAAAAACTTCTTACACCGTTACAAGTTCCAAGAGATACGTTAGCAAGGCGAATAACCATACTTCTGCTCGGAGCTTTGCTTCAAATTCAGTCAATAAAGATAGATTGCCTTCTAAATTTTAATATTTGCGCTGGAAATTGATCTAGAGCCCACCAATGGTGGATGGAGATTTTGAACGCTCGGAGGCCGTGAGTTCGTTTAGGTGGCCCCGCGTGCGCTCAAGAAGTCACACTATCTTACTTTGAATATCCTAAATAAAAAGAAACATCCTTCGCAAAAGACATTCGGATTCGAGATTCAGTTTCACTTACTCAAGATTCAGTTCTTCCTCCGTTCAGCCATTCTAATTGAGATTTCAGTTTGACATTCAGCTCTTAGTCTCCAGACATTTCTTAGCTACATTGAGTTCTTAGATTCAGACAAATGATTCTCATGCAGTACACTCTCATATTCCAGTTAAGGCAGTCGGTCAACGGATACTTTCAGAGATTTTCACTTAACTCCTCGGCAATCAGTCATACACTCGAGCACTAAGCCTCGTCGACTAAGGCAAACGCACTAAAGTATAGGATGAAACTTCTTGATAAAATAAATTCAATAACGCTCCCACGCAGCATCTTGTGATAATTGGCGGAAGTTTCCCTTCTTTCCTTACCCTGTGATGAAGAGTTCACGAAACGGCGGAAGCGGGCTTCTGAGTTGGTTGTATGTCGCGAGGTGCAGGCAATGATTAATAATTACGTTAAGAATCAACTACGACGAGGTGTTCTTAATTGGCGTTCAGTTAGTATTGGACCTCCGGCACCCCGCAAGCCAGTGAATAACCGCCTCAACTTATTTGCAACAGATGGAACGGAAAGAGAAAATGTTCGTTGCACAATGATAAAAGAGCGATTTCTATTTTGCACTCACAGCCTTGCGGTTTCACAATGCAGACAACCGAGAAGAGAGCAAGAAACAAGACAAAACGTCATCAATATCAACAATATTCTAAAGATTCATTGAAAACAGTCAACTTTGCCACTCGCCAGGTGCATCAGTGTGTGTGGATCAAAATCTTATCTCAATTCTTGGAAAACGCAACGTCAAAATGTACATCCCCTCCCCCCCCAAAAAAACTGGCTAAGCATGAATTAAAAATGCAAATTATTTGTATAATGCATACATTTATTCTTGTAAAGGAAGCGATGGGCAGATACTTTCAGGTCGCGATAAACGTCTATACATTTCATCACAAGCAATAGTGAGGTGAGCTAAACCTATTGAGAAGAGTCATAAAAAGGTCACTGGTGACAACTATACACATCAATGGAGTTAGTGAATTAACTTTCGAAAAGAGATCTAACATATTTTAGAATAATGAAGAAAAATAACAGAAGTTGCACATCAATTCCTTCCTAATGGAACAAGTGAAGGGAAGACAACTTTTATGATTTTATAGAGATATGACTCTGATTTCCTTTGTGCCTAAAAATCCGGAGCCGTAATACTGATATCTTCAATTCACCATTCAAGAAATGGTGACCCAGAAAACCTGAAATTATCGTTTCTAAACACCAATAAGAATGGCGCAGATTCTGTCGACCAAGAAAGCGCCAACTATTCAAGCTGTGGAACTAGAAGATGGCCGATGGCAATCATTTTTGCAGCTGTGGATGTTACAAGTAGCGTCAACTCGTATGTGCTGCATCTAGCTTATCCTAAGGACGAAGTTATGAGAAGATTATATTTTATGAAAACTCTAGCAAGGAATCTTATTGAGATTCATATGCAACGAGGCTTTACACCATGCATCTTCCGCGCAGAGTTGAATTTTCTATCAAACGGGTCCTGCAAGTAGAAGGTGACAGTTAAATCCAACAAGAAAGGTATTTTGAGAAACGATATGTCTAAGGCGTGCACCGTTTTAATTCGACGTATTACTGATTAATTTCCAGTGCCATTAATTACTTATTATTTTCGAATTTTGAGTTGTATCTCAAAATGTTTGTCTACGATCCCTCTGTAATCCTTAAAATTTGTGCGCCGAGATTCTGAAACATCCTGTATATCAATCTGGTGTTAGCAACCCTGTACGTAAAAGTATTGTCAACGTTTGAAGTATCAGTAAATTTCACGTATGAAAATATGAGTACAGAGAAGTTAAAATCATTAGAAATGATCAATGGAGTGCCTCATATCCCTCTCCAGTTAATAATAGCATTCCAGCAGTAAAGCTATGCATTTAAAAGACATTACTAGCAGACTAATGACCTCGGAATTCTTGGCCAGCATTAGTTACGCTGGCTAACCGCAATTGTTTTTCCTTCGAAAATTGGGCAAGTGAAGGAAACAAGTACACAAGCTCTCGGGGCGCATTCAACTGCATCTAGTGCTCCAAGTGAAGTGGCAGCAGGTACAGCAAGAGGATAACAACATGAACATGGAGCAGGTAAAACAGGGACAGTGACCTCCATCAAGATGTAAACAAAACTCTCAACACGACACCTCAATTTTCGCAGGCGCAGAAGGGACAGAAGGATCTTCCAGTGAAAACCATGGGTGCGATGACACAGATAAAGAAGGAAGTCACAAATGTGGAAATTACAACGGGCAAGAGCTTTAGTGGCGTTACAAGACCTGAATCTGGCAGCAAATTCATTGCTCACAAAGAACAAGTAGCTTCCGGTCTGATGTTACAACCTGATATTGATTTAATAGTGTTTAACGCCCGTTTTTACTACTAAAGCATCATAGGCGGTGGGCATTGATTATATATGAAATGAAATTATATATTCGGAAAGAATTTTTAAGGGAGGAAGAGTTCCAGGCCTAAATATAGGGTACCTCCCCGGCATTGGGATTTATGAGGACTGAGGAAAACCTGGGAGGACTGTCCTGGTGGGAGTCGAACCCCAGACGTCCCGTTCACCAGTCCGCGCCTTAACGACCTCGGTCACCTGTGGCGGTACAACCAGAGATGAAAAACGCTCGTACTCATCCGCAACACCGTGACGCTCGCATAGTGACATGCGAGGTAGAAGGGAGGTGCAGGATTACTTGCAAAGACTGATAAACAAAAGGGAGCGACACGTTTGCATGCATATCCGTTTGAGGGGGGTACTAAATATATGAGAAAGGAACATAATGACAGTTGTGCTGAATAATGTACATCATTCATTTAACCTCACCCTTGTGCAACAGATTTTGTAGCAGCAATTTTTGCTTTATTGTTGATGTCTCCATTATTTTTATTTTGTATTGGGTGTTACTGTGTTCACCTCTTTAAAGTGCTGATGAATTAAGCAAGTGTTCGCGACACAAAATGTAAATTGTTTTCGGAACAGATTTAAACGAAAGGAGGCGTAAATCTATATATGATTATGATATTGGTTGTTTCTTCAAGAGTTGCATGTAAACTCGCTCTCCTTTCTGGGTAACAAATATGACTACGTGTACAATTGTGGAGAAGACAACCGAGGAACACTCGTCTTCGGGAGTGGGCTGAACGTTGTGGCCAAAAAGAGGCATTCTATTGCCTGATTGTCTTGGTTCTGACGGATACTGGTACCCTGATGATAAATATGTACCTACCTGCTGAGAACAACTGAAGTGCAAGCTGTGAAGACTTCATAAAAACAGAACTGTCCATCTTCTTGTGACATCGTATTCCATACTTTTAAAGCTGCTCGATCTCTGGGAAGTGATACACAGAACACATAATGTTTGTGCATTTATTCTTGCAACTTCAATACCCCGCATAGAAGATGGTATACAAACAGCGACCATCAAGTAGATATACAAACTACAGAGGGTGCCAAAAATATATACACACTTCAAGCAAAGAAAACACCGTGTTAACATAACAAAACTGAATTCACACAAACAGAAAATGATCAGCACTAATCATCTTAGACTTTACACTTACATCAGTTGCTCAAAAGGCCCACCATTGGCGCCAATACACTTCTGAGTACGTTGAACTACTGAATGAGCAACGTTTGCGATAGAGTTCTCAGAGATTGCAGCACATGCCTTTTCAATTTCTTCCCGAAATGCTTCCAGTGTAGCTGGTTTTCTACGGTATACGGCATCCTTAAGAGTTCCCCATAAGTAGAAGTCCAACGGAATTAGGTCCGGAGAACCTGTTTTGTACACACGTATTGTCTTGTCTTTGAACTTCAGTAAAATTCTCGCTTTTCCAATACCACTTCAAAATTACTTTCCGCTGTTCAAATGATAATCTTGGCTCCGTTTTGTGTTAGCAACGCTAGCATAATGTAATGTGAGTAACATGTGTTTAAAGGATAATTCTGGTTTCATTTGTTCATAGTCGATTTACGATAATCAACTGGCTTCAGAACATCATACGATAATCCTGGCTTCATATGTTTATTGTTGATTTACCTGTCACGTAGCAACGCTGTCATAATATGTGAGTCACATGTGTTTACAGATCATCATACTGCACATTACTGTTTTGCGGTCCTACTTTGAAATATATTAAATAGATATCTACTGTGAAATTGTGTAAATATTTTTTGACACCCTCGGTATTAAGATCTCCATTCCATTTTCCGATCATCACTGTGTTCCATTCAAGTGCAGAACTGAACAATTGCCACTGTCTTTTGGTCGAAGCTACTGGGAAGCAAATGCATCACTATTGTTAGTTGAAGAGATGCGTGCGGAAATTAGGGACCTTTGTACGTCTCTGAAAGAACGAGCTACGCGTTCCAGACATGATGTATTGGATGCTTGGTTATATATGTACAAGCTGGCGTTCTAATGCTTTCCCAAACAGAAGGGGATAAGAGAAAGCTCAAAGACAGAAGTAACTTACACTTTTTCTATCAGGAACTAGACGAATTACACACCAAATAACAACTTGGTCATGAAGTACATGTCACTGTAAGCAAAATGAAGGGAATAATCGAAAATTTATATAAACAAATATTAGCTGGAGTTCAAGTGCGTGCCAGAATACATTCCCCTATGGAATAAGACAATGGTGCCTTTTATCATATAGCAAAAGAAAAGAAAACCAAACATTTTCTTTATATAAATAATATATTAACCCCCGACAATAGGTATGCAAATTTTACTCCACAATGTTTACAGGAGGCAGCACGATATTTCGTCCATAATTTTCCTTCATTGAAAATAACAATGAAGCACAAGGGGAATGCTTGAGTTATATCAAAAATACATTAACTACAGAGGATGTAGCCATGTTGGAACAGGACATTGCAGCTGATGAGCTAGAATGCGTGATCAAGACGGCCAAGCGATATCAGCCTCTGGACCAGATGGTTTGGAATATACATTCTATAAAAGATGCCGGCATCTTATTACAGAACCTCTGCTATCTGTATTGAAGAATTTATTACAGAATTATCTTGTATGCAACACATTTAAGGAAGATGATATAATTCTTACACCAAAGATGACAAAGTCAATAGTTATAACCGATTACCTTCCAATAACGCTGCTAAATGCCGATTTCAATGTGACAATAAAAATATTATCCAACAGAATCAAGATAAATATGGATGATTTGATTCAGGATAGGCAAACCTGTGCAGTACCCGAAAGAAAAATTGCACACAATTTGCAGACTGTGCAGGACATGCTAATTCATTATCCAGTGGAAACAAAGAGAAAGCTGGAATTATTGGTGTAGACTCGCAGAAAGCATTTGCATAGATACCATAAAGAGGTTGTACTACTGCATTCTCCCGTGTTCAAGTTAATGGCTTTCTCTTTTAATTTAGTAAACATAACACTTCGTCGACAGGGGTGTCCACTGTTAATGATTTTTGCATTTTATATGTGTGGTGTTTGGAACCCTTTTTAGGTTAGTTCATGGTAAATAGTTGTTTTGCCTCATCGCATACTAACTGGTTCAATGCTGGCACATCTCGAGTACGTTACCATAATCTGCAAGAAAGAAGAGCACAACAAAAATGCCAGTGCTGTTGACTATATATTGAGAAAACTTCAAATGTGCGTGTCAATTACAACAAACCCATGCTTCGGGCGCAACGGCCAACCATCTTATCCATACCACACATCCCAATATAATCGCAGTACAAAATGCTTTGTTTAATGTTAGGACATTAATTTCCGGGGATGATCTATACATTGAGAAAGTTTCAAATGTGCGTGTCAATTACAACAAACCCATGCTCCTGTCTTTGGCGCAACGGCAAACCACCTTATCCGTATCACATATCCCAGTAATATCGCAGCACAAAATGCTTAGTTTAATGTTTCCGGGGATGATCTATACAAAATGGACGAAAGTTGCAAATAATGTGCAAGAAAGGTTATCTCCAATCAGTTGAGCGGAAATCTAAATCTCATTCAGATATTTGGGCATGTCAACGTTTGTATTATCGAAAACATGGCATTCGGCACAAATATTACTCATGACGGAGAACATTTTCCGACGCATGAATCGGCTATTGTCTATTATACATTGAGAAACCGCATGTTTCGTGTGCAAGGACAACAACCTCGTTTACAAGTAGGTAGAGGGGTTTTTAATTTAACTGATGTCCAAGTGAAATGCAAATCATTGATACTGTACAGCATTCTTCACGCTTATAGTGCCTCCGGAAGAGAAGTAGGTTCCACTTTCTCGCCCCTCTATGTCAGTGTACAGTATTCCCCAAACATATCCAAACTTCATCCCTTTAAACAAGTATTGCATATGTTAGCAATGTACCCCCGAGATCCAAAACGTGCACAGGAGATTAAATCCAAAGCAGTATATAAATAGGTGAGGAGCATGAAAGATTCCGCTATTCATATTTAGTCCTCCAAGTAAGGAATGCTAGTGCTTTTCTGAATACTGTGATAGAAGAAAGGTGTTACCCTGTTGTCGATAAAGCACGTTGGCATCATGTAAAGATTGATAAACTTTTGCAATCTTCAACTAATAGTATAAAACAATCACTTCTAAACTGAACTCTGTTCATTATTCTCTGTTATTGTGTCCAGCGAGATTTTGAAAGGGCAATTCTGATAAGACCGCAGAGCTCGGCACATGGTATTATTAATTGCTTTCTTTATATATGTCTGTGATGAGTAAAAAAAAAAATAAAAGTGAATGAGGTGAGTAGGAAAATACTAAAAAATTAAAAAAAAAAATCTATTTACAGCCTTGTTGCGTTTTTTAACCTCGTCTAGAACCAGGACTCTATTTGCACGTGTGGTCTAATGCTAAACGCGAAAGGCAGTTATTCCGAAGGAAACAGGTTTCTGATTGGTACTTACAATAACAACTAGTACCATTTCCTTGTTTAGGCCCACAATGTTTAGAACGCTGCGGATTGTCTGTGAGGCAAAATGGAGAACGTTTACCCCTTTTCTGAACTTGCAGGTATGCTTCTTATTTATGGAGAAACAAGAACGAATGGTTTAGCATCTGCAGAACTGTACAGACAAAGATATCCCGATAGATGGCAGTCACATTACGCTAATTTCCATTCTATTGAATGGCATCCTTAGTATCCAGGGTCGTAACCGTACATGCCTCCTAAACCCAAGGTTGCTGATTCAATCCCGGTCAGAATCGATGGATTTGTTCGGGCGTAAAAATCCTAGTATGACTTTCTTCGAGTGGGTAGCAAAGACGTGAGTCCAATGTCATACATTTACAGCATGTAAAAGAATCTCAAACCTGAAAAAAGAGGCCCCTGAGCGAAATTTATCGGCCGTTTCACGCTCTGAATTGAATGGGACGCTAATGACCTGAGATGTTAAAGAGCGTCCGTAAATAAACCAAATCAACAATAAAATCACTATCCAGGGGCGTACTGGTTCTTTACGTAAATTGAACAGACAGGTCATACACTCCCTGTGTAAAAGTACTTGTCCAAGACACTCCTACACTCTCTAAAATTATTCGGTGTATTTCATTAACATCCTGTATTTTAATCACTGTGCATATTACGTAATTCTGCCAATTTAAGCAGGCATTACATCTGAAGAACTTTTTTTTTTTTTCATTTAGAGTTTTAAAAATGCTTCAATAGGAAAATACTCCATTAAAGAAAATTTGGTGTCCGGTGTAAGTTCTCAAAGTTTGTCGCTTTAATTTTTTTTAAAACGCTGTATAAAATTTCCTTTGTTTGATAAAATAAGGAATGTTCGGCAATTAACAGTATATTGGAAATGGAATAGATATTTTAAATGGCCTCCCAACAAAGTAAGCATGACAAAGTGAGGGTGAAAGAATGCATGGATATACTCTTCCTAAAGGTATTAACCCAAGTTGCTTTGGTTCTATTCATAAATAAACAACGCAATTTCTTTTCCGAAACTAAACTACATACCAAAAAGCTAAATCTAATTTTGGTTTAGTGTTCAGTCGTTATGCTTTTGTAACGCTTCAAACCCCAATGATCAAGAACACGAAAATTGCAAATGTGATCTAATTTATTTTTACCTGAATCAAAATACAGCATAAATATACAGATATTAAATATCCCTATTTCGTACTTTTTAATTTATATTTTCAAAAAATTGCTAACAGCATCTCTTAATTACCGTAGAAATTATAAAACATTACATGAACTTTGGCGTAAAGGCATAGAAGGCGGGAGTCACGCCTTATTGATCAGGTCGGATGCTAACAGTTCAATGGGGAAACAGATGCAACTATTCAAAACAATGAATATGCTGGAGGAATTTGTGGTTAATAGGGTTAATTAATAAAGCGCAGCAGTATGAGATCTATGCTAAATTTGTTAAGATCTAATTGCCGTATACTTTATGTTGGAATTATATATGTCTGTATTAACATATGAAATGAAAATTAAGCCCTCTTGATTCTCAAGATAAATAATTTCAATGGAAAGTGATAATAAAGGCTTATTTTACGATAAGCGAATGCAGATTATGACAGAAGTTCTCTTAAGTGACTGACATAGAAAGTCTAAGGTAACAACATTATCTATGTCCCGAAAACCTGAAGAGGAATTTTCTTAGGAACATTTGACCCATAGCTAAAAGTTTTCTAAAATGAATTTTAAAATATTGAGTATTTACAACTGCACGTACACGGCTGTATTGGGTATATGTAGATAGTGATATAAGAATGGGATGCAAAAGCAATAAGGAAATAGAGCGCCACGGATAAGTTGTATAAAAACAAAAATTCTTAATTTATTTCATTTAAACGACAAGAATAACAGGATTCCAATAAAATATAACTTTCATAAGTTATACAGAATTCATAATAATTGTCCTTTTGTGTGTAGGAAGATTTTTCGAGCTTTACATTCGTTGCTCGTCAAAACATGAAATTTAGTGCTCTAGAACTTCGAATACTTACCCTTTGAAGATATCGATCTCTACATTTACGGTGCTTAAGAACAATTTGAGCCTTTTTCTTTTAGTTGTTGGGAAGAGGAAAAATTTGTTACCACGTCGGCAAAGTAGGACGGAAGAGCAATTAATTCTACGCCTGAAGTGAGCAAAAATTCCTTTGTCAGTTCTGCGGTGGGAGAAGATGCATTTTCCTTGTGTAAAATGATTGGGCTGTGAGCGCTATATTCCAATACCACCAGTAAGAATTGTACTGTACGCTATTACGCATACGACAAGCCTAATGAAGTAGTAACGCTAGCTTCTCCCGCATTCATTTTCAACTTCCAGTATAAGAGGATGGCATGTTGGGACTTAATTGTAAATAGACAAAACTGGCTAAACCTTGACATTTTCTTAAATGAAATACGTAATGTCAGGAACAAGAAATAATAATAAACAATATGCATAAAATAATAAGAAAATGTATATGAATACAAGAATTCTTGTATGTTGTCTGTTTCGTGCATGTGTGAGTGCGTTTTTATTAATGCTGTTTTTGTTTTCTTTTTTTGGAATTAACTTCAGAAATGAAGTATTTTACAAGAGCATGAACGGTCTTGTGACCCATGCGACTATAATGTGTAATATATGTATACCTAGTTTAACAGGAATGATAAATACTACTATACTACTAGTAAGGTTATCGTGATGGAAGATTGGAGATAAAACTATCTCCGTGTCAGTGGAGGCCTGTGCGAACATGTTGGAACCTTTTCATCTGGCTAAACTCTTTGCTCCATCCCTTATTGATTTCTAGAGTATAATAGCACAATATGTACCATCACAAATTAGAGAAAGGGTTGAGAGAGGTGAGCTCTGATGAACTTCTCTGAGCATTTGCTTCCCCTGCTCAAAGATCTTAGAAGGTTAATTTTCAAATTCAGCGGCCACAGTCGGGCACACAGTTTTCTGTTTCTATGGAATCTCCTAAATATATTTAGCGTTACTTATACATCCGATGCCCAAATTTCGGCGTAACAATTGCACTCTAACAAAATTCTTTTGGATAGTGTTCTTAAGGCGGTCTTCATGGAGCTGTCACTGCAGGCAAACCCTTCAAAACAATCTTATTACTTCATCAAATACATTTATGATATATATTTTTAATTGATTTATTTATGGATGCTCTTTAACATCTCAGGTCATCAGCGGGCCATTCAACTCAGGGCGTGAAACGGCCGACAAATTTTGCTTAGAGGCCTCTCTTTCAGGCTTGAGGTTCTTTTTCGTGCCGTAAATGTACCCACGGGACCCATGGCTTTACTTCCCTTCCGAAGGAAGCCATACTTTGGATTTTTACGCCCGAAAAAATCCATCGGTCCTGGCCGGGTTCGAGCTCGCGTTCTTGGGTGTAGGAGGCAAGTATGGTAACCACTACACCATCAGGACCGACATGATATATATGACATTATATTTGTTTTAATAATAATTCAATAATTAACTAAGCTATAATTAACTAAAACTCAATTACTTAAACTCCTTTCTACAATGCAAAACGTTTACTTTGAATGAGCCATACAGGAAATATATTTTTTAGATCAGAATTCATTTGTATCGATGAAAGATATATATGTATCAGCCGAGTGAAGGTCTCCTTGTCCTTCAAGATTTCCACCATAGGCCATCTGCGGCCTATTTGGAAAACTTTTGTGTGTGTGTGTGTGTGTGTGTGTGTGTGTGTGTGTGTGTGTGTGTATTGCACCATGTCACGGTTACTTAATTTGATAGCCTAAATTTGACAGTGTCCCCATTGATTCCTATGCAAGTTTTAACTCCGGAAGTACGCTGGAAGGAAAACGCACAGGCTATGACCACAGAAAGATAAATTTGCAACACGAGAGAAGAATGGATTCCAGTTTGTAATCTATCAAAATTATTATAATTTATTGAAAACAAACAATGGATATATAAAGAAAATGTAAAATAGATTTTAGTTTTGCATAATAACATAATTGTAATAAAACATATATCAGTTTTAAACATTCAAATTGTGAAAGTATAGCTAAGAAATGCACAGTTAAAATAGTTATAAAACACCGGAAATATTAAACTTGAAGCTTTGGAACTTTAAACATTTAAATCTTTAAATAGTTTAAACTTTAACACTTTAAATTTCCGAAGCTTAATAAATACTCGGGCACAAGTATGTGTAACCCTTCCTCGTCGACAACTTTAAATGTTGTCCTTGGGTTTCAATAAATTCAACACAGTGGCTTAAAAATACACGTTCCCTCCTAATCAAAAATGATTACAAATGAAATTTAACATAATACAACACAATTAAAAAGGGAAGGTTCCGATGGTAACAATTTAGAGGCGAAACGACTAAATATCGACCTCTCCGGGGTCTTCTTTTTGTGGCAAAGGAAAAAGTCGAGAGCAAGCCACCCAGGGTGACCACGACACCGCTTTCCCGAACATTATGTCGGCTTAAACCAGTAGCTCGGTGTACCATACGAGGTGAAGCGAAAGGGAGAGATTGATGCATCGGCCGGGAACAAAGTAACGCGCGCAAGAACGGCACAATATCATTGTAAAATCAAAGTATAATAGATGCAGGTTTGCTCAATACTATCTTGCAGAAAATTGTAATCTTACAAACAGCTGTTTTCACGTAATGGCTATTTATTATAAATCTTTACAAAAAGAGGAAAGTGCTACTTCTCCCCTCGTTTGCTGTTCACAACTGATAAACAAGTGTTTGTGTCCTATGCTTATAACATTATAATCCTTGGTTCGTAAGTGCAATTAATTAACGGCGCTGCAAATAAATCTACCGGATATTCGCCGGTTGAGGGTGCAGTGAGTGGAGGGGAAACATTAACAAGGGAACGGTTTCAGTTGAACCAGACCGATCTCAATGAAACGCAATAGAATCATCAATTTAACTATAATTTTAATTTTGCCTCCAAATAATACGACCCGGCCATTAGATCTGAGCACACCTTGAGCTTCCCCTCCACAAAAATGTAACAGAAGATGAGGAACCCGAAATTTTTGTTCAGTACTCAAAAAGATTGTATTTAAATCTGGATGATCTGGATCACATTTTACGTGAGCAGGAGAATCCGTAAGAATAACTTCAGTTAGATATGTTGCAGTAGAGAACCCAAATTGTTTAAAGAGTTTGTCCATATGATTTCAGCTTTTTCTCCCGAAGTTCGATTATTTATAAGTTTCTGCATCACTCTGTAAAACCGCCACGAGTGGCCGAGGTCGTTAAGGGGCGGACTCGTGAGCGGGAGGTCTGGGGTTCGAATCCCGCCAAGACCGTCTTCCCTAATTGAGGTGTTTTCCACTTTTTCCTCAGTCCTCATAACTGGCAAATGCCGGGGAGGTACCTGAAATTAGGCCTGGAACGTTTCCTTCCTTAAAAATCCTTTCCCAATATATCATTTCATCTCATATATCGTCAATGTCCACCGCCTGTGTTGCCTCGGTAGTAAAAACGGGCGTTAAACACCACTAAAAAAATCACTCTGTAAGATGTACGTTTTAGAACGTTTCCTTGGGGATAATTCGTAATTACAGAACTCGAGTCTGTTTAGCTGGACATTGTATTTCTGTTATATTCATTTTAAGCTACCCCTCCTGAACGTGTAATAACCTTACATCGTCGTCTGCATAATATACAAAATGTTGAGGTATTTTCAAGAATGGTCACCAGCTTTATGTTGTTTGCAAAGATAAGTGAACTTCTAGTGTCTATCATATTATAAATAAGCATGACATTAACAGTTTTCATCAGATGTTGTTCTACCTGAATACTGAATTAACTTTTAACAAAGTACGTTCGTTAGCTACATTTTCGTACAACTACGCTTGCTTTGGAATTGTGCAACTTTGTAATATATTCCTTAGGGCGCATTTTCAAACGAATTACTAATTTCTGATAGATATTTCTGCGTCCTACTCAGCTGGTTAAGGGGCCAAGGCGCCCACTTTGCAAATCATAGACATGCGCAATCGAGAGTATTTTGCAGGATCCTTTTTTCATCAAAGACAAATTTAATTTTTAGAGATAAAATTTCAGAATGTTGTTAGTTTCCTCATCCGAGAGCTCAGTGAATCAATTGCTTTATCTAGTATATTTATTAGAACAGCTACATGCCAACATATTCCCGACATCAAACATGTTTCACACTGAATTCAAAAGGCTGTTTACGATCTATGGTAATAAGTTTATTAATTAACATTAGTGTCCGATTTAAATCTACAGAAGGGAAAATCTTTGCATGTGTGATCTATACATAATATACTGCTTTCGTACCTGTCATTTAAAATGGCACTAAAAACAGAAACATTGTGGTAAGAATACATGCACAGATACTCTTATTCCGAGATGATAAATAATGTAACAGGCATGGTTTCACTATCTCCAAGAAAGACAACTCTTGTTTGCCTAACAAAAAAGGTAAGGTCACAATAAAACATATTCTAGAGAGCAAGAAATAAGTACATTCACGACCAGCCACAAGCCGTACCTCCAAGATGATACAGAAGGTTATGAACTTCGTTTCTAGTTTAAATACAGAAACACAGGTTGCCATATCATTGAAAGTGATCTTAGTCACAAGCGTGAGGAGTATTATCGCTAGATTTGTATTTATTAAGATATACCTATCTGCACCAGAATAAGGTGTCCAATCAACGCCTGCTTCAACCGCCATTTTGGAAGACATGGAGAGAGAAATTTGTGTATACTCCATCCCTTACAGTGACATCCCTGTTAATCGCCAATAAATTTGCGTGCATTGGATCCATTAACAGCAGAAGACCGCGAGCTGTGGACAGTCTCTGGAAAGCCTGCCAGGAGTAGTGAAATAATATGGGCATACTATACTTCGCATGAGGTTGCTGCTGTAAAAACTGCGATGCAGAGCTACAGCAAGAATGTTTTCAACACCTTATGTTCTCATGTATTGCCAGGGGTCGTGTTACAGATCAGAGTAACGGATTGTGAGCAGGTGTGCGTTATTCTGTTGAAAGAAATGACCATTAGGTACCTACGTAATGTTTTATTATTACCTTTGCCTCCACCAACCAACCAAAAACCAGTGTGAGCGTTGAGACGTCAATAACCACCATCGCATATTAGAGCGCAAACACTCACAAGAGAAGATACAGCGCCTGTAGGACTCACTTCCAGATCAAAGTTCAGTATATAACACTCTCGTTAGACGGAGTCATACGTTTTAATAAATTTAATCAGAAAAATCTTCCTCTCTCACATCTGTGTGAACATTCACATGATACTGTAATCATATGAATGTGCTATCATTCGATATGAAGTTTTATTTCCATGCCCCTTTCTAGTTGTGTAGTGAATATACAAATGAAACAACACATGAATAGCTTTCACTCTGTTGTTACTGTGCAGTGCATATTTAATACATTTACACAAGTTAAACATAAATAAACAAGCATTCAATGATTATCAATTTATTTGTTTGCCATTTCCCAATTATTAAATATAAAGTTATACATATCGCAGACAAAATATGAAAATCACCACACACTTTCACAAACATCAATCAGAGTTTAGCTGAAGTTAATAGTTAGCTAGAGCTTGGTCCCCTAATTTTGTAACTATTTATTTTCGTACTCAAAAGCTTTGCAAATTGCAAATTAATGCACGCTTCATTCGAAGGATATTAGGGAACTGAGAGACTTTATTTGCAGTGCATTTATGACAACATTAGGGACGGATAATGAACTAACTTTATGGAGGTACAAGGGAGGATTATAAATGTTGGCTGACATTATTGCATTCTAATCAAATATACTAATATCTCGTTCCGTCATATATTAATATTTCTTATTTGTTGATCCTGAATTATATAATTCTATTCCTAATGTTTTCATTTGTTCTACAGTGTGATATAAACAAGACGTAAAGAAATGCAATGTGCATAGATGTGTTGAAATTACTGTCAAAAACAAAACAAAGGAATCGAACAGAGTTACATTAAATGATGCATTTTTCTACTCCATAGTCAAGAATCGCATTTCTGGTTTAGAACAGGACATCTGAGCACCGGAAATAAATAACCGTCCAGGAAACCAAATCAAGTCACAATTCCTAAAAACTTTAGGCAGTTCACACCATGGTCTTGGACCATCGAAGAGTATCTGGTAAGGAGATCCTGGAAATATTACGAGAACTTGGGACCATATTATTCACATGATTAGACATGGGAAATCTCTCAGAAAAATGGGTTCCCAAGAGTCACAATTCCGGCCAGGACCGATGGATTTTTTCGGGCGTAAAAATCCTAAGTATGGCTTCCTTCGGAAGGGAAGTAAAGCCGTGGGTCCCGTGTCGTACATTTGCGGCACGAAAAAGAACCTCAAGCCTGAAAGAGAGGCCTCTGAGCAAAATTTGTCGGCCGTTTCACGCCCTGAGTTGAATGGGACGATGATGACCTGAGATGTTAAAGAGCGTCCATAAATAAATGAATCAAAAAAAAAAGAGTCACAATTCTGGTCTTCAAGTGCGCTGTTATGCCATATCTTTGCTTTGAAGTCCTAGACTGCCTAGACCATTTACTTAAGGTCACTGGTTCTTTCCTAACATCAGCAATTACCATAAAAGAAGAATATTTTAAAATGTCTAGGACGCCGCAACAAGGTAAAGTAGTTTTAAGTGCTTTAAAGAAGTTAAAAAGAAAGTACCAGTGTGGACCTCAGGTACATGCCTACAGTAAAGCATCAGTATATGATTTCCTGTTTTATACATTAAACCAAAGATTAATCAGTCTCCTAGAAAGTGCATAGCAAAAATTTATAATTTTAGAGCAAACAAATCTTTAATTAAACCAATTGTTCAAAATTATAATTTAATCCTGACATTTCAGTTTACCTGCACAGTTTATAATATCCTAATCATGCAATAAACTCAAAGGTTATGCATTTGAGAGCCTTCTTCTGTTTGCGAGGCAATGGTGGAATTTTACCGTAGTTCTGCATTTGTAGAAAACTGAAAACACCTTGTGAGGTTGCAGAAATTTATGGGAAAATATGTAAACCTATAGCAATGTTCGCCAACTTTCTAAAGAATGACGAAATGTTGTTTCACTTGCTGACAGTGCTTGCAGAGCAGCTGCGTCAGGCGACAGTGGTCTCATTGCTCAGGTATAGGGAAAATACTAAAAAGTTGGGCCCATTGGCACGGGAGTGTCGGAAGACAGCACACTGTCACCTACACTCTTTGCACCTTATATGGCCAACTTTCCCTTCACCATAACACAACCACCCGTCACTCTTCGCTCAGAACAAAACCACAAATTTTGCCTACTTACAGTTGCAAGGTCAACTTAGAGCTGCTAATGTTTGGAGTGAAATATGACGGTTGACTATTGGCCCGGAGAAAGACTATGCCATCCTCCTTGCTTAGACCAGAATCCACCGACTTCAGCATCGTTAGAGGATCCCCTTGCTCACCTGTGCGAAATATCTCGGAGTCTTGCTGGATCGAAAGCTAACTTTTCGCCAACATATTATCACTAAAGTTCACCAAGTTCATAAAGTCCTCCGAAAAGCAAGTCTCGTTCTGCTTTCTAAATCACTAATCCCAACCCTAAAACTACAAATTTACTGTGCGATAGTGCTGGCCCTTATTCTGTATGGCTGCGAAGTTTGGGGATCTGCGGCTCCGTCCTCAATCCGCAGAATTCAATGCCTACGGAATAAGGCGCTTAGAATTGTCTTGGGTATTGACCGTTGTTTTCCTTCACATGAACACTCTGACGATCGTTATGTGTCAAAGAGACCGTTTCCTGTATTATAAACTACCTACACATCCCAAGGAGCTGGTTAAAGCCCCTGGACTGTATGGTCATAGAGCTGCAGGAAGATATAAAACTTTCACTTCCCCAAGGACGCCATGAAGCCTCTCGGTGAAACCGAAAAACAGGTTAAACAGCCCTAAGCTGTTACATTCCCAGGAAAATGGGGATGTTTTCGGTTTTCTCTTTGAAATTAATGGGAGGTTCTTGCCTACTTTGGTGACTCAAGGTTTGCTGTGATGTGTTAGATTTGTTGCATTTATATACATCATGTAAATTGTCCATATGGTTTGAGCTTAATTTTGAAGACATATTATAAAATTTACCTGGGTAGTTACTTCCTGGGAACTTCTTACCGACATCCTAACATTGCTTCAGCTCAGAAGAGAAGACGCAGCACGGCCACTGAACCGAGGTAATAAGCCCTTGACTGTTTTTGACAAGACCTGTAGCGACCCATAGAATTAACTCTAAATTGGTGTCAGCACACTCACGTGACGGCACCAAGAAAGTGAACAGCAAATATCGAACAGCTTATTTATAAACTAAAAATAATATATAAGTAGTATGCCTTACTTCAAGGAGAGCTTTAATGTGACAAAGAATTGATATTACAGAGCTGTTCAAGTATCGAAATATTGATTAATTATTAATTGTTTCATAAATCGTATTACTATCACAAATCCTTTCTTTTAGCAAACACAAAAACAAACACGTTTTTACAGATTTTCTAAGCCTTTAAGGAAGATGCAATTGGTATGTCAAAATATTACTTGTTAAAACTTGGTAAAAAGGCATAATTTAATAATTACAATACCACTTTCCACATCATCGGTTTTTCAACAATTATATGATGCTACAAGTTAGGCAAAAGATTGCAGTCATTTAAAGTTAAAGGTGGAAAATATCACCCTCCTTAAATTACAATAAACACGCTAAATTTTTAACACAAAATTGGATAGCATTTATCCCACTTTTTTCTCAAAAAATAAAGGCTCATTATGACAAAACTATTGGCCCATTTTTAATGTACTTGTTCCTTTTTCATAAGCGTTCTGTGATAAATCTACATCCTAAGTTTGAATCAGATATATATTAAAATATTGTGAATTCCCGCCCGTATCTCCTAAACAATTCCAAAATGTTCAAGAACATTCACAAGCACCTAGTTTTTTTTTTTTACATCGAATACTCTTACTTGTACTTCAGGCTTCATTTTATATTGCTTTGGACACCAACGCGTATGGCTGAATATCAACATTGAGGTCTCAAAAGACACCTTTTCCCCGTTTCTCCCCCTAATATATATGATCCTATTCATACACACACACACAAATAAAGAACAGCAACCTATCTAAGTACAAACATTCAAAATTAATATTTCAAAGAACAGATTCGCAATCTTTGCTCAACCATTTTGGATAGAGCTCAAAACATTGACAATGACTTTGATAACTAAAGAAACTGCGATCTACTCCATACTTTTCAATGAAAATAGCCTTTTTTTGTCTAAAATAAATGACAGTGGCGCTTGTGGGCGTTTCAATAATTAGAATTTCATTATTAGGTGCGATGGAGAGAAAATAAAAATGGGGATTTCAGGACAACATAGCATAAAAATCGGGCAGGGGGGGGGGGGGGGCGGTTAATCATGCAAACCATTCGCACAGCTCCCGCTGCGCCTCCTGTTTTCAATAGCTACAATGCAAGTTCTGACAAATGCTTAATATGCATACAGCTGCAAAGCAAGCGCCCTAGTTCCCGCGTGTTTTTTCTGAGGATTTTCCGTTGTATTTAACTTTCTTTTTCAACTTTTAGATTATTTTCTTTCCTTCCTTTAAAACACGTGCTTTTTCTCAGCTGTATTTACATTGCCTAATATCGGTAACCAAACTCTCTCATAAAGTATATCACACCGTCCCTAGAAGCTAGACAATGAATACCATTCGATTGAAAATAGAAAAACAAGTGTGAGAAGAAAAGAATAGAAAAACAAATAATTTTAAAAAATTGAAATACTAATAATATAATTAAAATAAAACAATTGGTTAACTTCAAATGCCAGTAAACTAACACAAAATCAAAGTCACTTAATGCAAAATGTGGTTAAAAATCAGGTACTCTCGTTGTGCTAAATAAATTTTTCAGAAAGTTTAATACGTGTAAAGTATGTTTATTTCCTGCCCGTTCCTCTTTATAGCTGCTTACGTTCTGATATTAAGGAAGGAAGAATGTCGTATGAAAGCTGACTTTCCGGGAATTGAGCCAAAATATCCCAACTATAGTCACTCTTCATGAATGTTAATATTGATCAGAGGAGAGTACTTGTATATTGGTCCGATAAGATGCCAAAGTGTTCTAGCCTCTGTAACTTTGATTATGTGCTCCAATAAAAATTCTTATTGCCAAGTAACTGCGTTCCTATGGTTTCTGTCTCTCTCAGCGAGTTCTGATAAGGATCGAAGATACGATTATCGCTGCTGTCGCATGTTTCACTGTGTTCTTCTCATGAAATTTGTAATAATTTTTTTTTTCATTTAGCGTTAATAACACACCTACAGAGTGACAGGGAAATAAATATTATAATTTTATAGAGTAATTTCGTGCTATTAATAGAACAGATTCCATATACCATTTGGCTGAAGTGTTGTTGGTTCCACAAAATTAATTTCTCAGGTTATTCTTCATGTGCCCTTATATCTTAATGCGTTGGAATTCTTACATTTCAATTATATTAATGGACACACAGATATAGAAAGCGCAATATTTATAATTTGAAGCATTTTGACGTAAATTCACCTGAAATGTTATACATCAATAATTCCCGTTTGTGAAATTAAATTTTGCATCAGTGAGTTTAATTTGCTGTTACAGCGTTGAGTTAAAATAACGATTAAAAAGTGAGCAACACTTTTGTTTTTACAGTAAGGTTATGCAAACAAACAAATGCTGGGTATCTGCAAGTGGTACATTCTAAAATTTTAAATTAACCATGGTAAAGTTCGCCGGTCACATGCTATTCATTTGCAAAAGTACATCAGAATTCAATAACAGCAGCTCACTTGTACCAAGAGAAAAAAATTACCAGATCGTCGAACTTTTGTCACCACGACAAAACAGAATGCAGGAAATGCTATGCCCATCCGTCGGAGCCAGACAATGACGTGTAGACAAATAATGCAAAAAACACAGATGACAAGCGTGTGTACGTGTCAATGGATAGCATTTTGAACATTTGACTTTATGTTCCTACACACTTTTGTGTTTCGTCTGTTTCCATTCGTAATGCTCTTATTTGCTTGCTGTGCTTTTGATAAATCATTACACAGTAAAATTGCCAAGAATGTTACTATGTCATGTTAATGGCAATAGTTGAAGGTTAAAGTAGTGTTATTAAATGACTGATTAGTGAAAAAAAAATTGAATTTCTGCTTCGTTCATATGAAAGTTAAATAAAATATACGTAGGGTAAATTCACGTTCACGCACTTGAATACGATGCTGCCCTCTCCCTCCTCCGCCAAGTAATACACAACTAAACAAACTACAAACGTTTGTGTGTGTTCTCTAAAGAATGCGTTTTCTCTTTTTCCTTTATTACAGTTTCGGAACGCAAGCCTAATACTATTACTCAATTATGCTATTAAAAATTTAAGAGATAACTTTTGTTTTAAGGAGGGTCTTGGAAGATTAAATGATGTTTATTAATTTAAATGATTTTATTATTAAGTTTCATTTTAGTTCTTTAAGTTTTATAATTAATGAATGCTCTCACATTAAGTAGCATCAAGAACTTAAAAGCTCTGCATTCACATCCACTGGATTTAATGCTTCATTCGTGAAAGGGCTACATTTATAGATTTAGGGGAGCAAAATTGCAATACATTTTTAAAAAAAAATACAATGGGACACTAAAAAGAACTTCGTTGTTCAATTTTCAAACGTTTCTAGAATCGTTGTAAAGCTTGGCAGTGCATTTCATTTCATAAGTATTATTTATCAGAAAATTTCTTATTAATTCCAGCATTTTTATGTAACGTTATTTTTAAAGAAAACCCTTTACTAAAACTATATTTTTATTAAGCCAACTTTCCATAGCATTTAGAGGCAACACTGAAGACATTTCTTGTATAGTTCCATTCTTTTTGCCCTAGCATGCAGGATAAGAGTTTCTGGTCACAATATCTACGAGATAAAGATTATTCGTACAGTTTCGCTTCGTTATTGGTTGCAACTGGCTTTTCGAAATATTAAACGAGGTGTATATACTAATAAGGAATGCAAAGTTTATACAATATAAGAACCACGAGATGGTAATACAGTGAGATTATTTGAATTAGAGGAGCACGGTTGCTTACTGGGGAAGTGCAGTCGCCGCAACCCCCCAAAAATTCGAAATCATAAAGTTAAGTATTTATATATTTACTGAAAGCATAAAACAATACGGTATTTAAAACTTATAATAATAAGCACTAACCTATGTTTTAAGAAATGCTAAGATGGCGCTCCTTAGCGCCAATATATTGTTGGCATCTGCATAGCAAATTCCTGTATTTCAGCTAACATTTCTTACATAAGAGCACGGCGTTTTAAAACAAGTATCTTGTCATTGAGAGATCCTGTTTCTAGTAGTTTGTTAACAAGTTCGCGAACAGTTTCTCTATCTGAACACGATTCCTAGGATATGTTTTTGAGAATTGCCTCATCAGTTCTATGCAGGTGTTCGTTTACATGTATGTATTTTACATAAAAACACGCCTTTCAAGACTATATATATGTAATGGCAAAACTAACAAACATTTAAAACATAAGTTACACACTTGAAAGCACCGAGTAATATATGAACACCGAAACGTTCGCTGACAAAGCCTTTATCAAATTAACCACAAACTGCTACCTGCACATGCGTTATGTGGTTTCTCCCAGTATGCAGCCGCGCTCTGCCGGTATGTAACTCAAATAACCTCGCTATAGGAACAACATTGGCTCAGTGGCCAAAGTAGCTACTGTATTTAGCACAAGTTCTCTGATGTTTCTTCATGATCTGAACAGGGCAAGGGCGAATAAAATACAAGCGGCGACGGACTCCATGATTGATTTGCACCATCGTTCGATTAATTCTCGAAATAATAATTTCCGCAAGGAAGTGATGTTAAATACTAGGTCACTATCCTGTCGAGTCGATGAGAACCATTTGCTTACAGTTAATCAGACAGCGATGTCTGCGTGAAAAGTCCGTTTTGTGTCGCTGCTAGCCGCAAGTAATAGCAGAATTGCAGCAGCAATGTTGCGAACTGGAATACATTTAAAGCTGTAACGAACCGCAGCGGCGAGAGCATTGTATTTTAATAGCTTGAAATAAAAATTTTAATGATACGTCCAGAGGAGGACTAAACAATGATTGTAGGTACGTGGTACATAATTTTCCAGAATAAAGTTACAATCAGATTTGAGAGTATTGAAAAAGCACGTGAAGCAGGCGAATTGCAGCACGAATTAAGTGAAAAATTAAACTAAGCTCAGCTGGTTCAAAATATCTGCACGGAAGAAACGATAATGAATTGCGTATTGCAGAGCTTTTATTAAAGTTTGTTACATGTCTAACAATCTAGTACAGTAGAGAATTATTCATTTGTTGGTAGATGGAGCAAGGCCAGTTCAATCAAGCTGTCCGGTATCAGCAAAGGAAACATTTCAAAACTTACGTGACCTAAACGGACTCACAACAAAGTTTTCTATAATAGTTCATGTTTATATGACAACAATAACAGTTCAGGTTGCCAGGCAAAAATAGAAAACAAAATGTCACAACAATTGAATCCTTTTGAAATGTTTGTTTACACCCTTTTCTTTCTTTTAGCGTATGGCTTTCTTTGGAAGTGAGGTGAGACAGTTTGTCCCGTGTTGTACATTTACGGCACGTAAAAGAGTCTCAAGCGTGAAAGATGAGGCGGCTGAGAAGAAAAAGAAGAAGTCAGGCGGCTAACTTTTCAGATTTTTTGGCTTAAAACGAACGGTAATGACTAAAAAGTTGAAATATACTTAAATAAACCTTAAATAAAAAAATCAGCAGATTTTTTAATAATATTATGTCCAAATTCAAACCACAGTAACAACAGCCCAGGTTCCCAGATAACGAAAGAAATTGTGACAACGGTTGCATCTTGTTCCAAATTTAAACATAAATGGTAGAGATACAATTTTAAGCTTCAAAGTAGGGATGGGTGAGACGAAAACTAAAATTTAATTATTTGATTTTAAATTTCTCCCCAATATCTATACTGGCATGTTTATTAACTAAATGTAAGTTCAATAGATAGCATTCACAATGGTTAAGATATAAAATGAAAGCTTTGTACACTTTATCAGTTTAATAAAATCAGATTAACGGTATTCGCAAAGTTTGCCCCTCTGAAACATTTAAACAGGTTATTAATTTAATTGTTAATTAAAAATATTATAATCAGATATTAGTTAAAATTTAAATTCATATTAGTTATTTTACAATTTGTTGCAGTAGATTTCGACAGATTATATTATTATATTATATTACTAGCATATTATATTACATAAACATCACAAAACACCAAATATGAATATATATATACACACAAACTAAGATAAATATTTACATGTATTTCAAAATTATGGCATAATATTCAAGTAACACAGCAAATGACTCATTGAATTCAAACTTCTACTGAAAAGTTTTGCAATGTCTGTTTCTTCTTGCACAAATTATGCTTAAATTGCGAAATACTATAAATAGATTTGCTAATTAATGAGATTTAATCTGGTCTTTATGTTGAATGATTAGCATATTTATAACATGTGAGGGCGTACCCTGTGAGTGATAGCTGCATTGTGCTTTGGACAGTCGAGTGTAAGGGATAATAAAGTCATTTATGTGTCTAGTACTCTCGTTTCATGACTGGAAAAGTTGCCAAGTTTCCGTTGTGATTTTAGGTAGTGGACAAAGCAAAACGATGTGCAACAACTATTACTCAAGGTTAAGTTCATATTTTTAAGGAGTCGTGTACACATCAACTGTAAAATTTGCACGAGATAATTTAATTTCACCTTGATCTAATGTGGTTTTAGAAACGGCAGTGGATACAGTTTTAAATAAACCAAATGACACTCTAATCAGTAAATAATTACGACATTTTCTTGCCTTATTCAGATTCAGTATAAATTGTTAAACTTCACAGCATTGGGTTGGATTATAAGGGACGGAGATGGATATTTCGGTATTTCAGTCTTGATCAACGGCTGGCCGTTTGTACCTACGACCCCCATTGGGGCACTCCCGAAAATAGTGATGTGGGGGAGACACCGAGTGGTCATGATCCACGAGCAGTGAGGCACGGACGTAGACGGGGTGCCTAATAATAGTGTCAAATACAACACCTCATTTAAGGAGTTCGAGCCTATCAGAAGGTCCACTTACATACAAGAAGCGCAAGCAACCGTCACAAAGCACCAGCTAACCTTGCCCTGGCACTTTTGACCCTGTAACAGAGCCAACGGAATGAAATTATAAGAAAAGCTTTGTTTAAATTGAAGATCTATCCCAGCATTTACCTAAACTACGAGGGGAAATCACGAAAAAACGAATACTGCGTTTCACTTACAATGTCATCGGAAATCAAAGCATGCAACTGAAACAAAGGCAAAATTGCATAAATAATCAGTTAAGTAAAATATTATAATCGATTTGCCCCACATTAAGCTGGTGGAATATAAATTTCAACCATAGAGCATACAAGGACCTTATGTTCTCATGTCATACCTTTACTCTTAGAGAGCGACCGTCCCGTATCTTTGTATATCTTTTAGTGATCGTGAATAGCATACACAGTACCAATGGAAAGAGAGGGAATACGAAAATGGCTACTGCTAACAGAGCTATTAGAGTGTAAAATATAAGGGAATTCAATAATCGTGCAGAAGATTTATGGATGGGGAATTGGAATTAGGCTGTATGATAGCTGTGTTAATTAATTTAAACTGGCCGATAGCAGATTTCGTCACAGCTGCAGACCACCCACTCTTCTTCCAAGAGATCCTCTCGGGGGCTTTACGCTGAATTGTGGCTGCTGTAAACTAGCTGGGCTGAGTGATTAGGATTTTGACGTGGGAGACGACGATAAATAACACCCTGTTATTTATTTTCTGATGTTGGTTTTGCTCTCTCAAACTTAAGTAGTCAGAAGAACTCATGTCTCACGCCCGATCACTGGCAAGGTTGGCGTTTTTTTAATAATGTTTAACGCCCGTTTTTACTACTGCGGCACCACAGGCGGTAAGGTTAGGGTGGCAAGCAAGTAAATTAGGTTGCTTTCGCCAAAGGGTGCCTAATATAAAGAAAGTACTATTAAAATAATATTTCATGTGGCACAATTGTGGAATGTACGTAGCTGATTAATTGCAGAGCCTCGTCGATGCCGAAGCTCCTACCTCGGACTTGGATCGTTCTTCTTCTAACCGCTCGGGTGACTCAGCAGCACGTTTCTTGGCCAGGAGAATTATGAGATTGCCCCCTTTTGAGGCCAAATCTATTTCTTATATACTCAAAAAAAAAAAACTTACCCTCTCCCCTAAAAGCGACGCGAGATATTCCCGCCAGTTTTGTATTAACTGAAGCCAATGGTGACATCATTGAACCCCCTTTGTATTCGTTGTACAAGTTTTGGCGGAGCACACGTTCGTCGTTCGCCAATCAGCTCACATCAACAAATCCTGCACGTTATGTCAATGACCTGTGAATGCACACCTGTCGCGTACCCACGCGGAAAGGGCTGGTTTCTACGCCAGAAGGACAAACATTCTTCCCTTGTTGCATACCAGAAGGGATTAACTTGCCTTGCTATGTTAACAGTGAGACTCCAGTTCTTGTTTACCCTTTGCTATATTGTATATTATTTATTAAATATTGTTGCAATTACACATTATAGACATTATGCTCAGTCTTAAACACTATAAAATTTCTCTTCTCCAAACATGAATTTGATCACTGAAGTTTCGTATATACAGAAAGCGCAACATACCTGTAAGAAATCACAGAATCGTTTATTTAAAATTAAAAATATTAATTAACTCAATTGCCCTGTAATTGATGTAGGGCCAGGGACAGCTTCAAGCATTAACGATTATAAGTATTAATACACATTAAAATTAGAAACTATATGATTGACAAAATAATATAAATTATTAATAACACTTGATTGCTTTATCAGTAAGTTTTCATGAAATATTTTGCTGAAAATTAACATATCGTTTTCTTTTATTTGCATTCCCACTATCATTGCTGACATTTATGATGAATAGGCTCTCATTTTGTGTCCCCGATGTACGTATTGTTCTTGCCTTTTTCACATTTAAAGAATAAATTTGGATCTATCACATCCACATATTCACGAATTGCAGTGCATACACTTTTAATGAGTAGGGGACATTTCTTTTTCTTAACATGTGTTTAACTTGAATCAAATCAATTCGATAGGCTTCAAACACAATTGTATCGCGGTGTAAGCTTCCCTTCATGAATGTATTTTCTGTTAATACGACAACAACAATTTATTTTGGTTTTACATTAGTCTCTCTTACAATTTGTATTAAAACAGATTTTATATTTGAAATCATTATCACGCTCAAACTTTAGGGTTTCTTCTTTTTTATTGGACATGGAGGCTTTAATCTTCAGTAATGAATGGTAATGATCGTTATCAATAACAATCACACGCCATTTGTTAGTGGGAACATATTCATAAGTGTGCTCTGGAAACAATTTTTAAATACTTGTCGGTTCATTTTATCAGGAGAATCGGCCTTTCTATTTTTAATATTTTTGAAAATATATAGAGATTTCTCGGGATCCAGCCTTCGTTACTGCCTGCGCGCTGAATCATACTCTTTTACCACAACACACAGCTGCTTTCAAAGATTCATCATTCCAACAATTTTAACAACCTCGTAGGTATCAAACTTCATCCAAAGACATTATTTGTATCCAGTTGCTTTCAAATGAGTAAACCTGTTTAAGTGCAATGCCTTCAAGCTACTCTTCTAGCTGAATACGCAATTGTGCATATTTTGTATAAATTGCGGAACCTACGCCCTAGTGTATTAAAATTTCCCTTTGATGGGCTTCCTTGTAATATGTTGAAGTTGGATTAAAAGCTTTTTTACCTCTTAATGACTATCCCATGTCATAATATCTGTAAATATCTCTAAGAACCAAATCATGGTGAAATCATTCTTTGTTTCAAAACAGTCGTCTTTCGGTAACATGTCTTTAGAACCTTGTAACTCTCTATGAACTAATTAATGTTTACGTAGATATTTTTCCTGCCACTTGCAGCATTTTGCAATTCTTTGTCTGTCATATTCTCCTTACTTTATGTTATATCGTTATTCGGTTCTAAATACTAGAAATGATTTCCCAAAACTTCCACATTTAAAAAAATACTTTGACAACTTTGATAGCTAATTAGGATCTATTGCTTTCGCTTTAGACAAAATAGAGCAGTGCAACAAGAAAAATATTATCTTTTTGTTTATTCCAGGGTGGCAGTTATGACCTTAACTACTTATTATGTGATATCCCAAGAACTGCATGGCAAAAATTAATTAGCTGCTGAATGTCAAGATCCGCATTGCACTGCAGCGGATTCCTAGCCACTACGGGATTTATGGAAATGAGCTGGCAGATGAGTTGGCGAAAAGAGGATCCCAAATGAAACAACCAGATGCACCTTTGTCCCTGCGGCATATAAAGAGTCATATATCCTCCTCTGTTAAATTCAACCGCTTCAGCCTGTGTAGAGAGAAAGCTTCTGGAAAAAAAGTGGAACTCCCTTTTGAATAAATCGGAAAGAATTCCTATGAAGGTCTCTACCTAGATCAGTTGGCGTTGCTTGCTTGGGTCATGAGTCACCTGTATAGAATTGGACTAACTGAATCAGGTGCATGCCCTCTTTGCGACCGTTGCGTATCCGTGACTGAAGGGTACCTCAGCATATGCCCCTGCTGTTCTTAACAGTTTTTCTTTGCATGTTATTGGCAATGCCTTTGGTCGTTATTTCATCGTTCATTTTTATACTGGGCTACTCTTCGATTTATGACCAAGAAGTTGGATAAAAAAATATGAGCTTAGGATAAAAAATCATTTAAAATAAGCACTAATATCGCACTCTTAATTAACTTAATACTGACCACAACAGACGTCTCTGAACAATGTTGCGTTGCATGGGGATCCCTCCCCAAGACCAGGGGAATATACACAGAGGTCTGTGCGTCCCGTTGTTTTTTTTTTTTCCCCCAATTTAGGACGGTACCTGCACTAGTCGCCAAAACGCGCTAAGCGAACTTAGCTACCAGATTCGCACTGGTGGATAGGTCACGTCTGGTATAGACCTACTCAATTTTAAGAGCTGAGTCACCGCAGCATTAAGGTAGCCACCACCCTCCCCACGACAAGCAGTGGTTCAGCTACACCTACCCCCAGGGTACACGCCAGAGGCACTCCCCTGGGATATACTTCCGCCGCGAGTACTCATTTATCCGTCAGTTCCAGGACTAATACCAAGCCGAGTCCAACCCATCCGGATAACTCCCCGCAGGGAGGGGCTCGAATAAGTCCGGCCCGGCTACTTCTAGTAATGTCAGAAGTACCACGGGTACTCAGGGTTCGCAGAGCCCGCACCTAGGGCATCTGAAGAGCAATGACCGTAGTCGCGCTCCCTTTTACGGGGGAAAACACAATTATCGTACTCTTAATATCTTATACTACTCACGACAGACGTCTCTGAACAGTATGTGTATATATGCATTGGGTTAACATAACTGGCAACATCCAATCTCTAGAACGGTTATCGTTACGGAAACCGGCTTCGTTTAAAGCGCCAGGTCGAGCATATACAAAGATAGGGATAAAGCATACATACAGATGTTAAGACCGTCGCACATCAGAGCGGGGCAATAAATGCTTCTATTTGCTAATTCGGAGATATAAACAAACGACATTTTAATATCTTTCAGGTATCTAAGACCCCAGTTTTCTTCGTCCTATTGGATATAGATGAAATAGATCGGAAATGAAGGGGAATTCTTAATAGTGTTTAACGCCCGTATTTACCACTGAGGCACCACAGGTGATAGACACGATAGATCTTATTACGTGAGATGAAATAGTGAGAAAAGATTTTTTTTTTAAGGAAGGAAACGTTCCAGGCGTACGTTTAAAGTACTTCCACAGCATTTGTCATTTTTAAGAACTGAGAAAAACCTGGAAACAGCCTCAATCAAGGAGTACGGTTCTGGCTGGATTCAAACCCCAGACCTCCCGCTCATGTGTCCGCGCCTTAACGACCTCGGCCACCCTTGGCTGTTTGAGGGAGAAATGAAGAGTAGCAGATAACGCAGCATCTGCTGTTGATACAGAAACATTGACAGCCGCACCTGCAATTGCCGAAGAGAAGTGGACTATCCGAATCACTGCCTCAATCAGGAGCATTTGTTTCTTTATTTACGGTCGCTCTTTAAAATCTCAAGTCATCAGCGTTCCATTCAATTCAGGGCGTGAAACGTTCGATAAACTTTGCTGTGTCCTTTCTTTCAGGCTTGATTTTCTTTTACGTGCCGTAAAACTACGATATGGGATCTACGGCTTTATTAACCTTCCGAAGGAAGCCATACTTAGGATTTTTACGCTCGAAAATATCCATCGACCAGGCCGGGATTGAACCCGCAATCTTGGGTTTAGGAGGTAAGTATGATTACCCCTAAACCACCAGGACCGACTCTCTGGAAGTGTGAGGGACAGTTACTGCACACTACACATATTCGGTGGTTCGGCACAACGTGTAGGCAATAATGGTTTTGTAACCAGAAAGATGTAATGCCTTACTTTTCTCAAGATAAAGCGATACTGCTGTTAACACCGCCTCCTATGCCATGTCACTTGTAACTGGGAAATTCAGCTCAAGTGTATAAAGGCCTGCCTACTGTAGTTACATTTGCCTGTTGGGGTATAACTGCGAAAAATCAACTTTATTAATTTATATAATTGAACTATAATTATCTTATATAATTTTAGATATTTAAATTTGCTTATCTATAACCTAAAACTGGCACTAATTGATTACAAAAGTAAATTATTATCTTTGGGGTTTTGGCGTTATTTTTTCCAACTAATTCAGTTTTGATTGTTGTTTACAGTGTATGGTTGTCGATGATAGTTTATATATTAAATACCTAGATAATGGAGGAATGGGGTTTCTTATAATGTCCATGAATACTATAATGCTATTTTATAATTGGATAGCTTTCAAACTTAATCCTCCATTTGCCTATCTAAACATTTTATTTTGGATTATTTTGATTCAAACTGTTCCAGCTTACTGTTTGGAACTTATGCGCTTTCTTTTCGGTTGATTTCACATCCCCTGCGTTTTAAGCTAAACTAGGCCTGGTTTGGTATTTTCTTATGCTTTTGGCAAAGGTAGAAGTTGAACAATGAAGAAACGGAAGTTTTCTAACACACTTCTTGCAACGTTTATTTAAACGCGTCTAATAAACCAATTTTAGTCCTTAAACATGTATGCTTATGGTTTATGAATGTTTCAATATTATATGATCTAATTTCTAAAATCCCTTAAATTAACGTTATTAACGATGTTTGCTTATTCCATATAATTGGAGGCTGTTTGTACATATTTCCATCATTTACCTGTTTTTAATTATCTATGTGAAATTGAAATGAGTGCACATGTCAGTTGAATGTCCTTCAGATTTGCTTTATTTGTTTGTTTTTTCTTCAAATCTGTTGATATTAAGCATTGTCTCCACCCTTCATATGTGAGTGGATAGAATCAAGTACAGTTCTGCCGTATTTTGTTTAATATGAGATCAATTGAAGTTTTACGCAGCAGAATGTGCTTTATTATCTCAAAAGTTTTGCTGAAAACTTTGTAATACTAACATTTGTTGGTAGATTAGTGGAAAATTTAAAACAGATGTGGTGAGACTTATATAATTGTTTATATAATTACATTGAAAATATAAGCCATATATTTATACGACAAGTATTTACATGCGTTTTACAAGCTTCAGCATTAGTGTAGGTTAAGAGGCGAAAGTCCTTCGGCACGAAAGACGTCAAATGAGGGGAAATGAATAGTGGGAAGATTTTTGCAGCTTGATGCCTGTGCAGTGTACAACACTTGGTCCTTAACATCCCTCACTATTTAAATGGAGTGAAACAAAGAACTGTAAATACTTGTCATACATAAATGGTATTACGTGATTTAAGGATTCTCTGCTACCGCTGCCAGAGACCTTATGCATGTAAGAACATAGGAACTTTCAGCATTACTAAAAGTTTTAAAGCAGTTATATTATCCGGCTTTTCAGGCTCTATATATTATGAAGACTATAAAGGTTTTACGCAGCAGCGTTCTATCATTATTATCCCAGAATATTCTACAGGTCGTAAACCAGCATTTATTAGCTTAATGGGTTCTTAATTTTTCGACAATTTCCTTCTTATATTTGTTAATTATTAACTAAATATTTTCATCTGACATTGGGCTAAAAATGGTTAAAATTTATGAAATTAGTAAGTAAACTGTATAGAAAGCACTTATATCCCAATATAAAGTTAGAGATCCCTTTCCCCCACAATGACTAGGATAAGTATTTTTTTCATTTGTAATTGCTTCTACAAGGAAATTCATTTTTCAAATAAATATTAATGTTGCTGCAATACGGTTCATAAGAGAATGCAATTAAATTTAAGTAGCGTAATCGGTATGGCAGCTCACTGATGCACAAACTATTCTGTGTCTTCTCTACATGAAAGAAGATGAATACAAAATTTATTTGGATAGTAATAGTACAACTGTAACTCTTGAAGCAGGAAATGTCCCAAAATTTCCTTTTTAAGTATAATTACTTCTGATAACTACTACTATTACAATAATAATAATAATAATAATAATAATAATAATAATTGTATCTTATTTCAGGTAATCAAGGGTATTAACATTGTACTTAAAAGGAGGACCCCTATATTATATGGATTAATGTATGTATGTATGTATGTATGTATGTATGTATGTATGTATAGATATGTATGTTACTAGTAAACAATATTCAAGTTATCTTTCTATAATACCAATGATTGACAATGCCTATGGGATTTTGTTATGTTTTGTAAAAGATATGGGACATGCTGTCCTTGTCGGAAGCCATTAGCGTAGCTGAGAGAAAAAGGTCTTTCGGTTAAGCTTTACCCATTGTCAAACACTCACCGAGACACCTGTTTGGCGCCAGGGGTAACAACACTGCAAATAGCTAGGGTTCAATTGGAAACGATACTTGCCCTTTTTAAAAGGATTTACCGCGGTCAAAGACACGCGTTTTCGTAGAAACGAAACTATCTATAACTAAGGGACAAAAAAAATATTATTTTAGAAATGAAGCATGTAAGGAAAGTGCCGAAATTTATGACAGGCCGTTCTTGGAAAACTTAAGCGTGTGGGAAGATTTCTTAGACCAGAAGGGGGATTGAAGAGTTATTTCTACAGCAGTTGAAAGTTAGTCATTGGAAAACAGGCAGTTAGAAGTTATTCATTCAAAAGTCATTTCCAGTTCAGTCGAGGGCAGTTTAAGGAGTTCTAAGCCATTCTAAAGCAGTAAGAGTCAGTCACGCAGTGCAACGTAATAGCAATAATAATCACCATCGTGTTCAAGTGAATAAATACGCGAGTGAATACCGCGAACCATAATCCGCCGAAGAACAGCATGTTCCACAACCTTCCAAGTTCTAAAATAAATTAAATGTTCATCTAGTGCCGAACCTCATTATTTCAGTGAAAAATCTTCTCTCCCCTAATGACTTCAAGTCATTAAAAACAGTCCAAAATTTACCCTGAGATCCCATTCCATGTACATTACATTGGAACAACAAATACCGTTCCAAAATCGACGACCTACTCTGGGGCTATATTACTGTTGCAAAATTGACGACCAACGTGTGGGCCCTCTAATAAATAAATATCGTTTCACCCTCCAGTCCCAAGTCACAAGAAGTTCTCTTGATTAAACCTAACCAACGTGCAGTTTCAGCGTAACTTGTAACAATATTTTTTTTTTTTTATTAGCTGATAGACTCGTGAACACAAATTCTCGACTTTGTCAGAAAACTGGTTTACAAGGTATCATGTTATGCTTTTGCAGATTTTATAAAATATATACATTTTGTATACCATTTACAAATTTAAGCCATCTTCAACTCAGGATTATTTTCTGTACAATTTATTTACACAAGCAATATAATGCTAAACTTTACTTCTTGCTTACATCTATACATTTCATTCTCAATGAATATTATAACAGATTAGCAATATATGTTTTGTAAAGCATTACATCAATCCATGTTCACTTTTGAATTAATATTACAGAAAATATTTAAATTTGCTAATCGGTTCAAGTGAAGCCTGGGATCATGGTAAATAATCGATCTTGACCGTTAAAAAAGAAGTACCGAAGTAATGCGTTCCCAATTCGAATAGTAGGAAGTAGTAGTTCAAAGTCCTAAAAAAAGTACATTTATCTTTGTCCTTATACGTAGGCGAATGATATACAAACGGAGCTTATGGTTTCAGAAAAATCGTATCAGTATGAATTTTTATGTCTTTAAGTTCCAGACCTCATTTTCGGTATCGGCATTCCACTCCCTTGGTTTTTACGCTTTTACAAAATGCTTTCCAATATGGGTGACACTGAAGATCTATGGCAAGTAAAATAAACTTTCGTTAAGACTCTCTCAATAACCCTGAAAAATAATGCGTCTAAAGCGGTTTAGGTGGGAATCATATACGCCTCTTGGCGTTGCATCACTTCTACAAGCAAATGTTGATTTATGCTTCAACCTTTTAATAGTGTTTGGTGCCCAGTTTCATCACCGAAGTATCACAAGCTGGACTCTGATGATACATGAGATATTACTCTAAACTGTGAAAAAACCAATTTTTGGAACTGAAGCACACCAGACTCAAGTCATTTAGAGTACCTCCTCGGTATGTGCCATTAATGAGAACTGAGGTAAATATGGGAAGGAAAAAAAAACTTCAGTCGGAGGAGACGATTCCGCCGGGAATCGAACCATAAACCTCTAGTTCCGATTCCATGCCTTAACGACCTCAGCAAACCGTGTCAATGTCTATAATAGCTGTGTAGTGTGGAAAAATTAACATTTCCCGCTCGATGTTAAAGAACTCCGCAGAGTGGATTCGGCTCTTCATTCTAAATTGCTATGCCCGGAGCCTTCATCACGTACACCCAGTAGGCCAGGTAGCAAACAGTTTGAAACATTTTATGCTGAAGTTCTTGATTGAAATGTTTAATGTTGTCTTAAAATTCCTTTGCTATTAACAAGGAACGTGCATTTGTAAGCCAAGATATCGAAGCTGTTGTAATGTATACAACATATGTAAGTTTCCTTTTCAATGCGGTAATTTTTCTATTAGTAGTAGACATTTTACACTGTAATACACTAATCAGGACAGGAGAGAATGAAGCACAGTTCCATGCTAAAAACGCACGGAATGTTTCGTTTCTTCTTAGCATTTGTTTATCGAGTGCTCGGCTTCTTGGACGTATGGCTATGAAATGTGGGATTCTGCTTGCCGCAGTCAGCAGAGTACACTGTGTGTCTGACGCAAGTCATTCAGAATTTGTTTCAAACATCATGCGCAACACGACTAGTGTATACAAAATGATTTATCGTCGCTGAAGTCCTCTACCCGGATAGTTTGTATTTTCCTATCAGAACGATTGTAAAGAGATACAATAATGCATTGGTGAGTTATAATGTAAATCCAACACGTGTTACATTTACAAAATAAATAGGCACAGCCAGAAGGAGCAACAATATATTGTTTCACAACATATGATTTAGTTACCAAACATTTCTAATTAGACAGAGCTCTCGAAGTAGTTAATGACTCACAGAGATGGAGTCGAACAGTCCTATTTGATTTCCTGCAAGGGTTTGATTTTCGGTTCCTGCTTTATCATTTTAATTTTGAACTTCTACTCCAGATTATTCTAGTTAATAGGTAGCCGGAAATATGTAATACGGGATATTTCATGAACCTGAATGTTTCACAGGATTAGGTATAATCATTTATGATTTAACTGTTCGAAACCCGTGAAAGCATCAGTGTGGACGGCAACAGAAGAATTGAATACTAAATGTTCCCTCAAGCGGAAACGTCGACATGATCTCCATACAAAGGTTGGAGGCACAGTTCCTGAGGCGAAGGACTACAGCGAACGGTGTCTGAATCGTCGCTTACCCAGAGACCTACAATTTCTAGAAGTCCTCAGGTTTTAGATTGGAGAAATGTACTTTTTAGTACGACGAAAACGAGCAGAAGAGTACTGGTCATTTTTTTAAATAAAGTTCCCCAACGATTAAGGGATAAACCGTTTCTGAGTAAAAGATCCGTCGCTTTACACTTTGTATCACTAGGGACGCCGTGCACCGCATCCTGAAAGAGAATTGTTGCATGTTCGTGCAGCAAATCCTTGGAGAGGATTTCAAAAGAAGACCCCATCATGGTTTGACATGCCCTTTGCTGCGATGAGTCTCTTCTCCTATTATCACTGTCATAAAACGTACTTGCATTTACTGGACCGAAGAAAGTGCTCGATGATTCCTATCAACCAAGCTACGAAGTTTCGGAGTCAGCTTGTGGTATGGGATTCTCAAGAGAACGCATCACTCGGCCCTACTTCTCGCTTCGTCTGACGGACAGGGGATTCCGGTGCTTTCTCCTGATGAGAAAGTATCTCCAGCAATGTACGCAGTATTCACTTCGAGCATTAACGATGATGAGATTATCTACGGTATCGTCATCGATCCCGTATATTTTAGACCCTGCGGTCTTTCACAGTCTGGATCAAAATGTTCTCTCGATCCACACAAGTTGTGGCGTTTTCATGAGAGTGTCATTATGGGTGATATGTTCAAAACATTTTCATATGAAGAAACTGTGTTAAAATTTCACTTTGTATGCTCTAAAGTTACCCTCTCTGTTATGTCCGTTTCCTATTGCAAATGAGGTAACAAAATTAAATGTGAGAAATTAAGGTACTACAGGATTTCCAGAATATGGCCTTTTCTCTCGCAGGGGTTTTTGCATCCCGGACAGGACATTTTGGTGTGAAAACACCACAAATTGTATGTCGATTAACCCATCCATCACAATAACACACCCGTAGACAACAGATACGTGTACACTTGTAAGGTTTGCGTTTTGACAATTTTGTTACTGTGTGTGCAGAACGTATAGAAACCTAACTTTTTGCGTTAATTTGATAGAAATTTTGTCTGATTTATTTTCTGTCCATTAGTACATCTTCTGTTGTTTCTTGTTTTGTAATTCACAAGATCACATGTTTCAATTTATATGATCGCGAATTGCAGTTCGGGAAGGTGCTGCTCAGAGAACTGCCGAAAAAATACCTCAAGATGACAAGCTGATTCGTGTTTATAATATTTACAACAAATATACGTCCTCTTATGCGATCTTCGTAAACGACTGCTAGGAAGTTCAAGGATAGGGAGAAAGGCAAGTGCAGTAGGTGGGGAGGGCAACAGTCCTTCACTGAGATCATGACATATTCCGTAAGCCCGGTTATTACCGAAACAATAAGAGCATGCTACTCGATAAAGCGCTATCCTTCGAATGGAGTGAATGAAAGAATAATAATCATTACCATAATAAAATGAATGTACATGCCTAACAACTCGTAACGTTCTGTTGACAATTCAGTGGGTAGCACGATTTCCCGTGGTAAGTCAACGAGTACCAGCCGCATGCCACGAGTGCTGCTGGAGTTGCCTACACAATCCTGAATGACTTGGGTCAGACTAAACTGTACTTGTCAGGTCGGAGCACGATACGTCAACACTTCATCCACGGGCGGGGACTTTACTCTGGCACTTTCGATCATCCTGTAACAAAACCAATGGGAGAGTGGAAAATTTGTGGAAAGTAAAGATCCACCTTAGCATTCGTCTAAATGACCAAGGGAAGCCAGGAAAAAAACAAAGTTCTGGATCGCCGTCCCAACAAGAACTGAGCCCATGACCTACCGAATGTGAGTCACAAGAATCACCGCCTGAGCGATCCCACTCTATACTTAAGTCAGAAACCCAGCACGGATTCGCTTAAATCTTGCATGCCATACTGTTATTCAAAAACAGAGGAACATATTTCCCCGCTCTTCGCTACCAAAGCCTTACCGCCAGTTACTCTTTTTGCCTGAGGTTACGCATGTCACATACGTTTTCTATCCGTGTGCAGGTTCGGATGCGAGTATCGCATTTGTAACATTCGTTTATTTTGTTTTTATAATACTTAGGAAAAGAACACGAATATTGTTTATATTCGATAGCATAAGTATGCCATTACCGTGCCGCTGAAGTTCCAAGGCAATTTTAAAAAAAAAAATACCAAGGTGTGCAATAAATTGGGAGAAAACAATCAGCGCCGTTTTCAAATGTTAACGTCTAAACAAATTAAAACATATTTTTGTACCTGTTTAGCAAACTGGCGGAGACAGAGCATACTTTTGTGTATTTCGACCTCGCCGTGTGCGCTGAAGCTCTTTCCACCTTTAAAATTAAAACAACGTGTTGTAAGGCTTCCTACCGTTGATACTTGCGCATCAAGAAGTTTAGGAAACGCGCTAAGAAAGGCATCCAAAAGGCCGGGGAAAATAAATTAATTTACAGGAGAGGAATTGATCAAATTGTACGTATATAATAAAACAAAAGAATCAAAGGTACACTACTCAACAAGATTGCATTAAACATTAATGTAGGCATACAGCATTCAAGGATTAATGACACAGCACAATAATGTACAATATTAAGATTAATGGCAGCACATGATTGCCTTCAATTTGAACTTAAAAACAATTAATGGCAAAGTATAATAAGAAAGTACAGATGCTTGCCTTGCAACTACACAAATCAATGAATTTCAATTGCTATAGTATAAAAAGGGGTAAGAAAAGTATTAATTTTACCACGTGCTTGCCTTCAAATCGAACAACAAAATATGTAACGGCACAGCATTACTATAAAGTGACACAAAACATTTAATATCTAATGAGCTTGCCTTGCAATTAGAAATATTTAAACCCGAATATCATATTTAATATAACAAATAAATTCAAAATAGTTATAATGATTAATAGATAACTTGTACAAATGCCTTGGTCAATGGGTAGGGGAGGGGGTGGAGCAAGGATTCTAATATGTTCGAATAGTCCGCAGAAAATGTCTCACCCCAGCGCTACTCCTCACCCTGTAGTCAGAGGCACGATAATAGTAAGCTCGAAATGTGGCTTTGACGTCATTATGCTAGGCCCTTCTACAGTAGTTGACCAATCAAATGAAAGGAAATGGGGATTCAGTTAGAGTATGAAAAGATGGTAAAAAAGAGAACGGGAATCTAGCACATAGCAGCAAGATAAGTTCATACAAACAGTAACTGGTTTCCCATATAGCATACTGACTTTTTCACTAACAACTTCACAAATTATTATTGAAGCAATGCATCACTCGTTTTCCCTAAATTGCGTCACTGGAAGAACATTAAAAAATAGTTTGCGCAGAAACAAAACAAAAGGAAGAAACAAAAAAAAAAAAAAAAAAGAGACAAAAAATAACACTGGGTAAACAAATTCTCTTTTTCTCAAGAAAATCTTCAGCTAGTATAATGTAATCACATAATCACATTCCAAAAGCTCTTTGAGAAACAACTCGTAAAGTTTCAGCACCATCTTTATTATTATGGGCAGATAATTTATACTTTAACCGCTTATTTAGTAATATTTAACATTAAGAGTATGTCGTTCTTCATAACGATGTGTACACATAAGTTACCGCTTTTGCATTCGATTCCCAGATACTTACTACCCACACCAACAAAAGTTACATTTGAGTACATCATATCCAATTTGTACAAAGTCTACATCGTTCATTTGTAGACAAACCGAGAACTACCATACCCTGAATTCTACTAACACTTCCACCATCTAAACAGCATAAGAGCTTGCTTAAAATATAAATTAACACTGCACCTGCCTTAAATGCATCATTATTTGCACCCAGATTTTCCTTAGTCCTCATTAATGCAAATGCCGGGGAGGTACCCTAAACTTAGGCCTAGAACGTTTACTTCCTAAAAAAAATCCTTTCCCAATACATCATTGCATCTCATGTATCACCAATGTTCACCGCCTGTGATGCTCAGTAGTAAAAACTGGCGTTAAACACTAATAAAAAAAAAAGGTCCACTATACACCGACACGGGTGGCCGAGGTCGTTAAGGCGCGAACTCGTGAGCGGGAGGTCTGGGGTTCGAAACCCGCCAGGACCGTCCTTCCTGACTGAGGTTTTTTCCAGGTATTCCTTAGTCCTCATTAATGGCAAATGCCGGGGAGGTACTGTAAACTTAGGCCTGGAACGTTTCCTTACTTAAAAATAAATCCTTTCCCAATATATCATTTCATTTTATGTAGCATCAGTGTCCATCGCCTGTAGTGCCTCTGTAGCAAAAACGGGCGTTAAACACAATTCATTCATTACGGCTGACTGTACACCTTCTGTGTTCCGCACAACGAATTTATTAAGGTGGTTGTCGCTGATTCTCCGTAATACCTAATGAAAAAGTATGTCGGAATAGCCGTATCTTTTAAGTGCTTTAGCAAATGAGGAAATCTCTTTGCCGTGCGTTGCCTTGGTGGGTCCGCCTCTTACGCGAAAGATAACATCAATTCATTTCACTTACCGAGATGAAAGCTCTGTGGAAAACATGAACAACAACATCCACCGCTTAATTATGCGTTGCTAATTTATCTGATTCAAAACATGGCCGCGGTACTCACTTGTCTTAAGGAAATATGCTGGATTTAAGCTTACGTAAATACTTTTATCTTCCTCAGATGGAACTGCTGTAAGACATTCCTGTTCTTGTGCAACGAAGAGCGTGACCTTGTTACAGTTACTCAACTAACACTCCTGACCTAATTATAGAGATATCACTGGCGGCAGCATAATTTCACATGTAACACACTATTTCTTTCACAGCAGGGTCATTTTAATTTCCTCACAAGTATTTACGGGCTAACTTCTAATATCGAAAAACCACCCACTGTAGCTTTCATTACGAGAAAAGCAATGTATTGAATATATCGCCATAAAAGAGCAGTATTGAAAAGTGGGCAACAATTTGACAAGATACGCGGTGCCCCATCAAATTGAATAATGATGCCAAGCTGTACTCCCAAAGCCAAACATCTGTTTTAGAGAAGAATAAACTTAAAAAAAAACTGTCAATTACCTCAAAATGCTCCAAAACCACTTCAATTGTTATTAGGCAAACTGACAGCACGTTTTATGCAAGTTGAAACCGTATACTTTTTCAAATTCATTAGTTTATCGTTTAAATATTGCTATATGTAAGCACTACAGTAATAGCATATGATGGAACTACTGAAACTTTATTTATATGCTATGTGTTCCCACTTGCTTCGTCAGTACATCTGCGACGCAATGTAATCTGTAAATTTAACCGCGGGTGCTGATTCCTCTTAGCAAAATGTGACCGACCTCGGTATTGTTGCCAGCTTAGTGTCTTTCCCACAAAATCTAGCGATTTTAGCTTGCAGTCTAGCGATGAAGTTTATGTCTTGAGACCGGTGGGGTCGGTCCTGGTGGTCTAGTGTTAACCATACTTGCCTCGCAAACCCAAGATCGCGGGTTCGATCCCGGCCGGGATCGATGGATTTTTTCGGGCGTGCAAATCCTAAATATGGCTTCCTTCGGAAGGGAAGTAAAACCGTGGGTCTCGTGTGGTACATTTACGGCACGAAAAAGAACCTCAAGCGTGAAAGAAGAGGCCTCTGAGCAAAATTTATCGGCCATTTCAGTCCTGAATTGAATGGGACGCTGATGACCTGAGATGTTAAAGAGCGTCCGTAAATAAACCAATCCACAGAGAGAGAGAGAGAGAGAGAGAGAGAGAGAGAGAGAGAGAGAGAGAGAGAGAGCAGTGGAAAATCCCACTGATTTTAAAATTTCAGATACTGGAAATCCGGTGGTATTATGCCATATAAATATATTCATATACATATTATATTTTTGGGAGTGAGAATGGCAACAACTGTGACGGAACGTAGAGTTGTGTCTTTAATTGTGTGTTAAAAATAGGCTCACTTTAGTATTATATTTCATTACAGTTTTGCAAAGTTTCTTACACCATGAGAATTTTATATTTGCCTGACGATATATTGGGTTAGCTACACTTTTTGTAACAAG